>SSNP01000132.1:0-14700 GCA_006937955.1 Pachypanchax playfairii
TTACTCACGGATGGGTGACGTTGGATGGAGTCCAGAATCTGTTCGGAAATGTCCTTTATTGTAGCTCCAGGGAAACAAAGGGTGACAGCTCCTCGCACCCTAATGTTCCGGATAATAGAATCTCCAGTGATGAGAGTGCTGGGTGGATGGTGTGCAGGCTGATGCTGAAGATTCTGAGCAGAAGACCCCTCATTGTCCAGGACCGGCTGGATGTTGGGCAGCTTGGCATCCACAGGACTGTAGCGGTGTTTAGAGGGCGCCGAGGGCTCATTCCGTGGATTCGGGGTGTAATAGAGCACGCCTCGGCGGGTCCCAGCTGTAGTCCTGAGTTTGGCCTGAGTTTTAAGTATGAACTGGCACAACACTGCTCTCTACAGCAACACTGTGTGGTCAATGGTGCAGCATGGCATCAGAGAGAGTCACACAGAAGATACTCATACCTGCAGGAGCTGGTTAAAGAGGCCATTTCACACAAAGTTCATGACTTTGTGGTTATTTCTTAAGTATTAACCTGTTACATGAAACATTTTATATCTAAAAAACATTAGGAAACACTGATTAACAGACCTTTCAATCTACTGTATCTGTGTCAGGATACGGCTTGCTTTGTCAGGCTTCGGGCAGCAACTCATTAATATTCATTATTCGAATTTGCTGGACTCATATTGGCTAACAAACTAGCCTATGAGAGCAAGGTTTACTGTTTCCTGCCCCGCTGCACATGGCAACAGCACACGTAGTCTTTTCCAGTTTAATACATCTTATGCTACAGCTTTTAGCCAGTAGCATGCTAGGTGTGGTTTCATCTGCCAGAGCTGATGAATACTAGTGAGCAAAGGAGTTCTGACGAAACAGATGCAGGCCGTTCGAACTCGGGTTTTATCGGCACCTGCGTAGTTTAAGAGATAGAATGTGAAAGACAAGTTGTTGACCTGTTTTTACACCCACTATGGAGGTAAGAACACCTGTGGAGCTAAAATATTCAACAGAAACCTCAGAAAAAACATTTTTAATATAATGGCCTCTTTCAGAAACAGCTCATCCTACAGACAACAGGATCCTCCAACCTCACCCTTGAAGCTCAGGTAACCCCCAACACACCACCACAAGCATCGTAACCACCACCACCATTTTTGATGAAAACCCAAACACCTCACACAAGCTGTCAGTATGTTGGTGGAGGGGTTGAGGATTTGATCTTGCTTTAGAGCCACAGCACCTGGACTCCTTTTAGTCATTGAGTTGACCATGAACTCCTCTGTGTACCAAAGTAAATAAGAGTTCATGTGAGCAGCAGCTGAAGCTTGGCTAAAACTGGTACATGTAATCAAGCAACAAGCCCAAGTACATCCGCTAAACTCTGACTGAAAGACTGAAAAGAAAAATAATCAATATGATGCAGCAGTCTTATAAGAGTCCAGACCTCAACCTGGTTTGAATGCTGCAGCAGCTACAGACAGCTGTGCAGAAACAAATGCCCACAAGCCTCAAAGATGAGGTACAATTTCTCCACAAAGATGGAAGAGACTGATAAAGTCACACAGAAAATGTCTTATTCATGTTATTGCTGCAAAGGAGGTTCAACTAGCTAATGGATCTTGGGGTGTACTTAGTTTTTCATACTCAGGTTTTCTACACTGGCTTTGTTTTTGTTTAATGAAAATGACATGATGGAATCTGTTTAGTCTTTTTGTACATGTGATGTCAGATCTGAACTATATTAGAACCTGACAAGACCATATCATTTTTATTATGTCCTGATACATAAAACATTTAATACTGAAAGAGGCTGGACTTTTTTCCTTCATTTCATGGTCACAAATGTAAAAAATGACTACTTAACATCATAATTTTGCACGTAACATGTTTATATCAGTGTTTGTTGAACAGGAAGTTTATTCAAAGCAACTTTGCACTCATATCAAAAAAGGAAGAAGTATTATAGATAAGCTAATTAAATTGTATCAGCTCACAGTTGTGTAAGAAGTTTCTTTTTTCGATCATGTCTTTTTTCTGAGTCATAATCTTGTGTTTTGTACTGATGAGGAAATATCTTTTTAGAAGAAGAGTGAGTTTCAACGCTGGCTGTGAGGATGGGACACAGTTTCTTCTATGTGCTGCTGCTGTTCTGTAAGTACATCAGTGACTTTTTAAAGGAATAGTTTGAATTTTTATACCTCCATGTTTGTTACAGAAAGGGGGTTGTTTTAAAGCCATCTGTTTCAACACAAAAACCAAGGGTCTTCAGTGATTGAATTCCTCAGAAAAATACTGTTGACATGCGCCACACATCCAACTGCTCATTTACTCCCACTGACTGAAATTAGTAGTTAAAATAAATCTGTTTTGACATCTCTAGAATGTAAATGTCTTCAAAACACACAAAGTATGATCATTTAAATTGCTGTGAAGTAAACTTTAATACGTGGAATTAAAGGTGCAATATAGAATATTTTCATAAGAATCAGAATATGATCAACTTTTTTTATCCCCTAGAGGCAATTAAAATTCAGACACAACTGAGCAGCATGGAAGACAAGACATAAACAAACAATACTCAAACACAAAATGTACAGTATTTACTTGTTCTCAAAAATGGACTGAATAAAACAATAAATACCTATAAAATGAGTAAAAAAAAAATAAAAAGCAATATTTTTAATTAAATAATGCCTCCACAGGGTGTTTAGAGGATTGTAGAATGAAAATACACTATTTCTTTGGAAATTATACTTGAAGTAAAATATAATAAAATATTCATTTTGATGGTCACACCATTGGCATTTTGTTTACATCTACCAGCCAATAGCGGGCAAAGCAGCGGGCACCATTTTGTGTTGCCTAATACAGTAAATATTCCGGCACAGCAAGGCTGGTGCTGCGGAGTTTGCAGGTCGAGCAGCTGGAAGTCCCGGGGATATGTGGTGATTATTAGGGATGAGCGAGTACACCATTATCTGTATCTGTATCTGTACTCGTAGGGGCGTGACCTAAACCGGGAATGGGCGTGGCTTGCCCGAAAATGGGCGGGACTTAAATTCGTACATTATTTTAAGTCTGAAACTGGCATGGATTGATGATTAGAAATGGCTATATTTATTGTTTATTTAAATGAATCAAACAACCTCAAAAGAGATTCAAACTACTGTTTTTATCACAATAGTTAAGGAACTATTTACAGAACATTTTATTTTTTAAATCAGAACATTAATATTTTTTATATTTTTACATGCTCAGAAATGAGACTCATATTTGTTAATACTAGCAGTAGTCTAACTATACAGAACTTTTTTTTTTTTTAATTTTTTATACTTTTTTTTTTTAACTACTAAACGTTTTTTTTTGCATTTTACCCCGCATATAATTAAAGAGTGTTGCTTAAGGTGTGTGTGTGTGTCCGTGTGACTGAGTGAGAGGGAGAGAGAGGTTGTTCAAAAACCTAAAAAAACTTAAACTTAAAAAAAACCAAAAAAAACTGTCCCCCACTGAAGCTTGGGGCACTGACCCACGCAACACGAGCCGGTGTCAGCCCTGTCTTGTCACATGCACCGCGTATGTCACGAAATAAGTTCAAGAAGTAACTTTAAATGAATACCATACAAACCGAGATAGAGACGAGCTGAAGAAAACTGAGTACAGAGATGAGAGCAATGTAAACTAGTACAGTCAAGTAAGCAAGAGAGGTAGTCACTGTCACTGTGTGTCTGTGTGTGAAAGGGGAGAGCAAAGGTGCCTCCTCGCTGCAGCATGTCAGTGGCGGGAGGGGGGTGGTGCTGTGTGTGACTGGCCAATCACAGAGCATGAAGAGTGAAGACGGTAGTTGTTGCTACCCAATGAGGATTCTTTATGCGCGGATACGAACAATCCTAAAAAAAAACTTGTGTAGCGCTCAGACTCGGCAAAAAGGCATTATCCGTAACAAGTACTCGTTTGAAACGACTATCTGGCTCATCCCTGGTGATTATTGACCTTATTTGCTTGTCATAGAGGATTCCCCAACATGTGACTTAGCAGGGTTGTGGGAGAGTCTTTATTAGCAGCTCACGCTAACAAAGAGAAGCAGCTGGCTGAAGTGTGGGGAAATCTGGCTGCGGGTTCAGCTGGAGGACACACCTCGGAGGATTTTGTGGCTGGGTGGAGAAGTGAGGCGTGCAGGATGGCGTTAGGAGGAAAGCGGATCTTGCAGGAAGCTTCGATTTGCTCGAGAAAAGCCGGGGCAGCTACGTGAGCTCTTTGCCATAGACTGAATCGATGACTGAGCTACAGGTAGGAGTCTTCATTTATCAGTCAGTGTGTGATCAGCGAGCTGAACTCATGACATTGTGCTGTCCTTCTTGGATCGGAGGTCTGAGCGGGTTTGGTGAAGAATATTGGTCGACCTCAGCAAAGGAACGTACGGAGCGGTAACGAGCTTGGTGCCCCGATGGCCGGAGGCTTTGCTCTGATGTTGTGGTGTTCATGTTCCATATTCCACCTTTTAAAAGGCCCTTCCATTAAAAACAGTTTTTCTGAGGTTTCTGTTGAATATTTTAGCTCCACAGGTGTTCTTACCTTCATAGTGGGTGTGAAAACAGGTCAACAACTTCTCTTTCACTTTTTATCTCTCAGACTACGCAGGTGGCGATAAAACCGAGTTCTCCCGAGTTCGAATGGTCTGTATCTGTTTCATCACAACTCCTTTGCTCGTTAGCATTCGGCAGCTCCCGCAGTTGAAACCACACAGCATACTGCTGGCTAAAAGCTGTAGCATAAGATGTAGCAAACAGGAAGACACGACGTCTGCTCTTGCCATGCGCAGCGAGTTGGTTTAGCAGAGAGCTGATGAATTCCAGATAAACTGTTAAATTCTTATCTTACCGCCAAAGTTCCATTTGGTTGAGAAAGAGGGGTGTCTAGAGAGCCACTTGATTCAATACAGAAACCAAAGATCTTCTGTGAGTGAATTCCTCAGAAAGAATTTTGTTGATATGCGCTACATAAGTAAACTTGAAACTTCTTTACTGATTGTAGTTTAAATAATGTATTTCATTAGGAGTTGTTGTTGATTTCACAGTGTAGATAATTAGTTTGATTTAAAGACCCACTCTGATCATATTTTGAGCTATTTTAAAATGTTCTCAGTGGTCATTAAATTACGACGGTGGCATTTTAACCTAAAATCACAAAATCTGTGCCGTTTTCTAGGAAATTGTTTCTCCATACCGGCAGTAGCTCATTAGTAATTTGCCTCTTTGTGGGCAGAGGACCTTCCCCATTGCTGAGAGAACTCTATTTAAGTTTAATTAAGGGTTCTACAGCAGAAGCTTGTGGCCCACTTCTTGATTGACTATACCAACTATACCAACGGTAACATTTTATTATGTATGTGCCTATTCCAGATGTTGAAAGCTGTAAAATAGCTGGATAGAGGCCCTTTAAACCATTTGTCCTTAATAAGTTTGTCATTAATCCACTTTGTTGTATTTTGCATTTTTTTCTTCAGTGTTTTCATTTGATACCTAATAACATTTCCACTGCCTTTTTAGTTCTCAGGTCTCTTCTCTGCTGTGGAAACACTCAAGGTAAATAAAAAAAATCCTTCTTTTACTGTTTTTATTGACTCATTTATCATCTGTTTCATCATTTATTTTCATTTGCAGAAGCTGTTTATTCAGTTAGACATTCCTGCAAGTCTGTGAGTTCAGGTGTCTGTAGTAAAAACTGAGAATGTTATTTTAGTAAAATCACTTTAAAGAACAACTCACCCCCAAAACAGCTTTTTTCTGCTTATAAACTGTATTGATGGATCTTGACGAATGCAATCTTTCATTTCCGAGGTATTCGTTGACATTTTTGTATAAACTTGTAAAATTCGACACTTTTTAGTCAAAAATCATCATAGTGCTGCCCTCTTAGGGTTGAAATGTGGCCACTGAATTTAAAATTTGTGATTGGCTGAAAGCGGCACATCTTTTCCCATCTTCACGTCACAGGCATCCTCTCTAAGACGCCCTGTGGGGTATAAAACTGTCTTTCTGACACACTTGCCCCCTATTGTCTCCAGCATCTCATCAAAGAGATGCACATAGGGAAGATTTAATATCAGTAAAAGAATAATAATATCAGGGCAAAGTCTTCAGATTTACTGCAGTGGTTCTGATTGTGTGGATATGATTTGTGCAAATTATATTCTCATCATGCTCGGGGTATTTTTATTCAGGCATTTACTCAGGCACCTCTCTGCAACACGGCAGAGTTACACTGGAGCTAATCTAAACGTAGATTTAGCACAATGTACTACTGAGAGAAGAGCCTCATTCTATGCTGCTAAGCCCCTGCAGGGCAAACTATCAGCTTGAAACAATACGGAACAGGGCTGTTCGGCTCAATAGAAGCAGCTTCTTCTGTTTTAAACTTTTGTTCTCTGGCAGCTGGCTGTGGGAGTAGTGTGACATGTCAATCACAGCAGCCCACTCCCACCCCTCCTGCCTGTACGCTAGTGCCCAGACATGTCTCAAAAGATGAATTTTTCAATAAATCATTAATCGCAAGAACATCAGTTGGAAGAGGTAAAGTTGCTCTTTAAAGCAGTACTAAATAACTTTTCCGCTTTTGTGAACAACTGTGTCTGAGGCGGCCATTGCTCGAACCGTTCTGTCAAAACATGCTACCTGTTGAGATGTGCTACAGATTCCTACTGCGCATGTGCTGTTCCGCAGTGTTGACTTTAATAAACAGATTTATTGTTTATTTTTTGTTTCTATGTTTTTCCATAAATACATTTTACCTATCAAAGAAATGCTCCCAGGACAGGAACACTAACTATATTGTTATTTTTCAAAGCTCTGCTTCTGGCTTACCAGACTCTAACACACACAGCTCCTACTTACCTTCACTCCTTCATCCAAACCTACATTCCCACGCGTCAGCTACGCTCAGCCGCTGAAACTACATTTCACAACGTGGCATGAGATCATGTTCCAAACTCTTCTCCTCTGTTGTCCCCCGATGGTGGAATGACCTACCAAACTCGGTCCGATCCTCAGAGTCGGCACCTACTTTTAAGAGCAGACTTAAGACTCACCTCTTTAAAGAACACTTTCAGTCTTAATGAGGAATTAATTCATGATAGCGATTTGGGAGATTATCTCTACAAAAAAAAAAAATTTGATACACTTGATGTATCAGCGTCGGAATTAAACTGGACTCCAAACAGTCCGCCTCCTTATATTGTTTCCTTCTCTTTGATTTCTTGCTTGTATGTTCTCTCAATGTAAGTCGCTTTGGATAAAAGCGTCTGCTAAATGACAGCAGTAGTAGTAGTAGTAGTAGTAGTAGTTTTACTTTCTTTATATTGTTAGAGGTGAATATTTCTACACACCCAAAGGGCTTTCATATAGAAAATATAAAGGAAGAATTATAAAAATATGCTTAAATAATTAACAGGACACACTCACCATAAACAAAAATACTTTGAATGACATCTCATAATGAAATAAGTTGTCACTTCGCACTATGGTAGCATTTTTCAACAGGGCAGCATAAATCATCAGAACACCACTTCCGGCTGTGACCTGAACCACTGAAGTTATTCAGTTTATTGTAAAGCCATCGGTGGCACACAGAATGATGTCTAATAGCTGAACATGTTTTTCGGTTAGTATCTACTTAGACAAGTTTGCAAACAGTAGCTAAAAGTTCTAAACATTATTTTCCACTGCTTTAAATTCAGTTTGGGGTTTTCAGCATAAAAAGTTAATTATGCTCCAACTTCTCAATGTCATTTTAAAAGCACTTAAAAAACTGGTTACAGCTTAAAGTCTCTCAAGTAAAACTTCATGATTTTGGCATCCAGCTACTCAAACTTTTTCTTGATTCTTGATTTGAAAACTTCCAAGTTCGATCAGTGCTGATGACGTGACTGACAAGACTTTGCACTCACAGCTTTTAGAGTCATACTTACTTGAAAACAATCCTAATCCACACAATTTCTCAGATTCATGTATATGACAGCACACTTTCATGTACAAGACTTTTGTTGACGTATAAATACGAGCATGAATGTTAAAATCACACACATGCCTTTTTGACAGCTATCTTATCTGATAATTTTCATTCAGACAAAATTCTGTTTTCAGCAGATAAACCAAAGTCTGTCCTGACTGTGTCTCCGTCATGGTCGAGTCCCGGAGCCTCAGTAACTTTGAGCTGTGAGGTTAAACCTCCGTCTGCAGGATGGAGGTTCTACTGGTACAAAGCTGTTCCTGATGGATCACGCAGGAACTACAGACCTGAACTTCTACCTGACAGCATCAGTGGGACTGAACCGAATTCCTACATCATTCATGGACAGACACACACTGCAGGGTATAAATGTAGAGCTGGAAGAGGAAACCCAGAGTTTTACACTGATTACAGTGAAACAAAGTTCATCTGGTCTGCAGGTCAGTGTGTTTATGTTCTATTAATGTTCATGTGTTCTTTCATCTCCTTGATTCATCCATGTTTTTGTCTGAAACCTGAAACATCTTGATTTGCTATATAAAGTTATTCACAATAGGAAAGAAAAAAGAATAAAATCCCAATATTACAGATTAACTTCTGTTTTATTCTAAATCTGTATGTTGACTTCCGATCTCTTGGTGAGGCACATGCTTTCTGTTCTGGCCCCGCTATTCCCCAGGATTGTTTTCATGTGAGTATGAATCTAAAAGCTGTGAGTGCAAAGTCATGTGAATACAAAACTAATTTTCTAGACTATGAAGTCTTCTCCTCTCTGTGGATATGAATTTCAGTTTGTGGGTACGAGTCGAAAAGGAGTTGAAATGATGTCACATGGGGAAGAAATAATCAATCATGTGTTATGCCGAAAATTGCATCCCCTGCCGTGGGAAAGTGCATTGTTGTAAATTCACTGATAACGATGAGAAAACAGATTGAAATATCGATTAAAATCCTCTGACTTGAAATGTTCACTGCAGAGAACGAAGACTCTGGGTCTGTGAAGCCGTCTCTTCTTCAGCCACCTTCCACTTGTTCCTGATATCGATTTCGAAAACCTTTAAATCCAAAACCAGTGTCACGTTTGAGGTTGTAATGCTGGACCCAGGTGCAGTAAGTGTGGGAGGGAAAACACAACTACTACTACTACTGTCATTTAGCAGACGCTTTTATCCAAAGCGACTTACATTGAGAGAACATACAAGCAAGAAATCAAAGAGAAGGAAACAATATAAGGAGGCGGACTGTTTGGAGTCCAGTTTAATTCCGACGCTGATACATCAAGTGTATCATTTTATTTTTATTTTTTTTGTAGAGATAAACTCCCAAATCGCTATCATAAATCATGAATCAATTCTTCATTAAGACTGAAAGTGTTCTTTAAAGAGGTGAGTCTTAAGTCTGCTCTTAAAAGTAGCTGCCGACTCTGAGGATCGGACCGAGTTTGGTAGGTCATTCCACCATCGGGGGACAAACAGAGGAGAAGAGTTTGGAACATGATCTCATGCCACGTTGTGGTGGAAGCGCTAGGCGTCTTTCAGCAGCTGAGCGTAGCTGACGCGTGGGAATGTAGGTTTGGATGAAGGAGTGAAGGTAAGTAGGAGCTGTGTGTGTTAGAGTCTGGTAAGCCAGAAGCAGAGCTTTGTATTTGATGCGTGCTGCAACTGGAAGCCAGTGCAGAGAAATGAGCAACTGAACGGGAATAGGAACAAAAGAAGGTTTTAATGAAGAAAATAAAATGCTGACGGGGCAGCAAAATAAACTTACATGAGGGGTGAGGAGTCCAAAGGGTAAAACAACACAAAAGTAATCCAGGAGGGTAACGGAGGGAAGGAACAGAACCAAGCTAATCACGGAGACGGGGCTAAGACATAGGCTAAGGCTGGGGTGCTGATAACAGCTGGGGTGCTGGGGGAAGGGGGGGGGGGTCTGCGGCGAGGGAACGTTACGACAGTGAGCTTTCACAGGGGACCAGTAGGGGGAGAGCGAGAGCAAAACTTACTTAGTTCTGCTTTAAATACAGAATCCTGACTGATCACAAACTCAAAACATCTGAGGACATGGGGAGAAACAAACACAGGAACTAATCACTGTAACAAGACACACCTGGGGGTGGAGGAACAGGAACAGGAAATGACATAACACAATAAAGGGACCTAAGACACATGCAAGAGAACAGGAAGTCAAAGCATTACCAAAATAAAAGAAAATCTGAAACTACCCGACAGTGACACTGACATCAATCATGAACTTCGATACGGGAGGAGAACTGAATAAGACTAAACTAATATAAAACACAGAGTGATAACTGATGACTGGAAAACTACAGAAAAACCAAAAGCTACAACATGGAAAGAAACAAACAAAACCCCAGAACCTGACAACCAGAGATTTTAGACTCTGGACAAAAATCTAAAAAACATTATCTTATTCTCTTCATTCTTCTTCACATTTTATTCATATAAACTTTTAGTTCACTTGTTTTTCCCTTTCTCACCCCTGATAAACATTTATTTTGAAAAGGCACAAACACTTTTGTTAATGAACTAAAGCTGCAGAAATCGTAAATTAGTCAACGGTGCGTTTAAACCAGTAATATTGTTTATTTCTACCTTAGTATTATTCTGTCCACTGTAATCAATGTTATGGAACATATCATTTCTAAAGTGTCAGCCTATGTAGCTAACGTTAGCAGGCTGGTGGACATACAGTACAATTAGTCAAAAAATAATAATAACGATGTCCAGTCTTACCTGTGAAAGGAATTCCGCGAGCCCTTGTCTCAATATTCCATTTATTAAAGCAGAAATAGGATGAACAACATTCAGACATCCTGTATGAACCGCTGCTGTTTTAGCTGTGTGACTGCCTCAAATACCGGACTCTAATGGCGGCCAACNTGATAATTATGTTTATGGTTCTCGGCATAACACCAGATGGATTACTCTGCCTCCATGTGACGTCATTTCAACACTTTTCCGACTCGTAGCCAAAAACTGAAATTCGTATTCACAGAGAAGACTTCGTAGTCTAGAAAATCAGTTTTGTATTGACAAGACTTTGCACTCAAAGCTTTTAGAGTCATACTTACTTGAAACAATCCTAAACCGCACAATTTCTCAGACTCACATATATGACAGCAGAGTTTTGTGTACAAGACTTTTATTGTAAATATGAATATGAATGTTAGAATCATGCACATACCTTTTTGATAGCTATCTTATCCGATACTCGGACCTAATGTAGTCTCATTCATCTTTTTTCTAACACATAGGTTTATGCGTGCTTATGTATTGTATATGTACAGTATGTATGTATTCTCCTGCGTGAAAAAAGAAAAAAATCCCAATATTACAAATTAACTTCTATTTTATTCTGATGTTTAGTTTAAACTGCTGCTACCAGCTCATCACATTGTTGAACATCTTCAGTTTTATAACAGAACTTACACGTGTGTTTAAAGACACTTTGTGTCCAGGTCAGATAGATACAAACTGGTAAATTCAGACAAAATAAGTCAACAAGCAGGTTAGTGGATAAGAGCAATAAACAGCTGAGACAAGTGGAACAATAAAAACTACTGATGAGGTGAGAATCCTACAGGTCTGTTTAAATATGACACACATACATTTATATCACTAATATCACTTACAGTTTTTTGTTATCAACAGAAATGACAGTTGGATCAAAACTCTGTTCCTGATATTTGATCTAATTATAAACATTATAAAGAAGGAGGAGAGGGATGTTTGGACTGAGATGGTTTTCATTTTAATATCTGTCTGTTTATTTCGACTCAGCGCAATTTTGTTTTCTTGCCGTTTTTCAGATTCTCATCCAGCAGCGTCTCTCACAGTGAGTCCTGACAGAGATCAACACTTCACTTCTGAGTCTGTCTCACTAAACTGTGAAGGAAACTCTACTGAGTGGAGAGTGATGATGGTTTCAGAAACAGATGCCAGGTTATATTTATCAGACTGTTCCTGGTGGGGAACAATGAATGGATCCTCGTGTCTCATTAAGAGTCGGAGCTCTTTTAAATCAGTGTTCTGGTGTGAGTCTGGATTAGGAGAGCTCAGCAATGCCGTCAACATAACTATACAAGGTGAGTTATGTTGAAGTCACCCAGACTTCCTCGTGCCAGGAGTAAACGGATATTTAAGATGGAGGATCCTAATGAGTACAAGTTTCAGACAAGTTCTATCTGTTCTCCTTTGCAAAGGGAGAGTCAGTTACAGACAATCACCTCCGTCACTGTCTGCTTCCTAGTCTCTCTGCTTCCTCTGTGCAGGCTCATTTTATTCCATCAGCAAGGGCGTATACAAATTGTCAGTTTCAATCAAACATTCTCATCCCACACATCCATCCTGTCAAACTGGTTTGTTTACTACCACATTTGGGGTTGCTTATGCCTTTGCTGTAACTTCTGCTTTCAGCTGTTGCAACCACACCCATGTCTGCGTCATCGATACACACACACCCTGTCTATTGCTGAGTACCTGTTTTTCCTGTGTCTAAGCTAGAGCAGATGATAATGATGACACCTTAAAACCTTCAAAGAATAAACCTTTAACGCCTTGTAATATCTACAGTTATTATACATGTACATTTCAAAGTAGTACAGAGTATGCAAGCACAACAAAATTGGGGTATAGCTCTTCTTATGTGCAAAAGTGAAATGTAAAAAATTTAAATAGCTAAGTGGAATACATAAGATAAAATAATAACTAAACAAGGGCATGCACTTCAAACAAACAAAAACAAACAAACAATGTAGTGCTTTACTCTAATTAAATGACTGTAAACAGGACTATGAACAGTCAGACATTAAAGAACAAATTAAATTGAAGTACTTGTAACTATGTATTATTGTTCAGATACTTATTGCGCATATTTTTACAGTTAAAGGGGACATATCATGAAAATTACACTTTTTTAGCCCTTGCGTTGTGTAGTGAATTTAGAGAGTATAGGAGTTCAAAAAGCACAAATGTGTCACACTATTGGCTGTGGTCATATTTTTCAACCCATTCAGTTTTCGCTATTATCTATTACGTTTTTTGAACTACACTATATTACCAAAAATATTCACTCACCCATTCAAATGATCAGAATCAGGTCTCCTAATCACTTGGCCTGGCCACAGGTGTATAAAGTCATCACTCAGGCATGCAGACTGTGAAGCAAGACATTTGTGAAAGAATGGGCCGCTCTCAGGAGCTCAGTGAATTCCAGCGTGGAACTGTCATAGGATGCCACCTGTGCAACAAATCCAGTCATGAAATTTCCTCGCTCCTAAATATTCCACAGTCAACTGTCAGCTCTATTATAACAAAATGGAAGCGTTTGGGAACAACAGCAACTCAGCCACGAAGTGGTAGGCCACGTAAAGTGACGGAGAGGGGTCAGCGGATGCTGAAGCGCATAGTACAAAGAGGTCGCCGACTTTCTGCACAGTCAATTGCTACAGAGCTACAAACTTCATGTGACCTTCAGATTAGCCCAAGTACAGTACGCAGAGAGCTTCATGGAATGGGTTTCCATGGCCGAGCAGCTGCAGCCAAGCCACACATCATCAAGTGCAATGCAAAGCGTCGGATGCAATGGTGTAAAGCACGCCGCCACTGGCCTCTAGAGCAGTGGAGACGCATTCTCTGGAGTGATGAATCACGCTTTTCCATTTGGCAATCTGATGGACGAGTCTGGGTTTGGAGGTTGCCAGGAGAACGGTACATTTCAGACTGCATTGTGCCGACTGTGAAATTTGGTGGAGGAGGAATTATGGTGTGGGGTTGTTTTTCAGAAGCTGGGCTTGGCCCCTTAGTTCCAGTGAAAGGAACTTTGAATGCTTCAGGATACCAAAGCATTTTGGACAATTCCATCCTCCCAACCTTGTGGGAACAGTTTGGAGTGGGCCCCTTCCTCTTCCAACATGACTGTGCACCAGTGCACAAAGCAAGGTCCATAAAGACATGGATAACAGAGTCTGGTGTGGATGAACTTGACTGGCCTGCACAGAGTCCTGACCTGAACCCAATAGAACACCTTTGTAAAATGAAAATACAGCATTTCCTTTAAAAGTTATATTTGAAGTAAAATATTATAAAATATTAATTTGGACGGGCATGACATTGGCATTTTGTTTATATCTACCAGCCAGTAGCTGGCAGAGCAGCGGGCACCAATTTGGGTTGCCTAATACCGTAAATAATCCAGCACAGTGAGGCTGGTGCTGTGGAGTCTGCAGGTCAAGCAGCTGGAAGCACCGGGGACATGTGGTTATTAGATACCTTATTTGCTTTCCATAGAGGTTTCCCATGTGACGAACAAGTTACAGTGGGGCAAAAAAGTATTTAGTCAGCCACCAATTGTGTAAGTTCTCCCACTTAAAAAGATCAGAGAGGCCTGTAATTTTCATCATAGGTATACCTCAACTATGAGAGACAAAATGAGGAAAATAAATCCAGAAAATCACATTGTCTGATTTTTAAAGAATTTATTTGCAAATTATGGTGGAAAATAAGTATTTGGTCACCTACAAACAAGTAAGATTTCTGGCTTTCACAGACCTGTAACTTCTTTAAGAGGCTCCTCGGTCCTCCACTCGTTACCTGTATTAATGGCACCTGTGTGAACTCGTTATCAGTATAAAAGACACCTGTCCACAACCTCAAACAGTCACGCTCCAAACTCCACTATGGCCAAGACCAAAGAGCTGTC
>SSNP01000132.1:22562-35554 GCA_006937955.1 Pachypanchax playfairii
TGAGAAACTTGAGAAATACCAAGGGCTCAGAGAGGAGCTAGAGAAGGCTTGGAAGATGAAGGTGACAATAGTACCCATGGTAATCGGAGCACTGGGGGCAGTAACCCCCAAACTGGAGGAATGGCTCCAGCAGATCACTGGAAGAACCTCAGACATCTCAGTCCAGAAAAATGCAGTACTCGTAACAGCTAAAATACTGCGCAGGACCCTCAAGCTCCCAGGCCTCTCGTAGAGGACCCGAGCTTGGAATGGGAAAAAACACCACCCAGTGGCGAGAGGGGAATTTATATATACTGTATATATATATATATATATACACTCACCGGCCACTTTATATATTTTTTATATATCTTTATATACATATATACATATATACATATATATACAGTATATTTCTTTTTTTTCACATAACAATAAATTCCCAGTCCCACACAGTCACATGTAGATCCTGATCATCAGATGGTTCATTAGCGGTTGAAATTTGGTTTGTGAAGTTTTTCTTTAGTTTTTTCTGGTTGAGCATCAAGTTTTTCTGAATCAGCTGATTTCTGACTGAAACTTCATCCTCTGACTGTTTAACAGATGAAGATCTTCTCCTGCTAAGCCCCGCCCATCCTGTGACTGAGGGAGCTTCTGTTATTCTGAGCTGCAGACTGAGGGAACAAAATACACTTTCTAATGTGTTTTTCTATCACAATGATAAACTTGTACAACATGACAGCAGAGGGGAGCTGAACATCTCTGCAGTGTCTCAGTCAGATGAAGGTTTCTACTGGTGTCAACATTCAGGAAATGTTTCAAAACAGAGCTGGATGTCAGTTAAAGGTGAGCAGGTTTAAGATATGTTGTCATTTATTCACTTATTGTACAAGTCTTATATAATGATTATTACTTACAGCTGCTGTGTCCAGATCTTCATTTCCTGTTCTGTTGGCTGCTAGAACAGTTTGTGGAACCATTTGTATTCTTATTATTCTCCTGATCTTGTTGTGGTTCTTCAGACACTCCAAAGGTGAGACCTCCTCCTCCTCTTTCTTCTTCTTCTTCATGTTTCACAAATCAATGTGTCATAACATCAGAAACTGGAACAACTTCTTCAATACAAACTTATTCCATCATTAATGTTTTTTTTTTGTGCCTCTGTGTAAAAGTTTCTGTTCCAGAGCAGACGGTCACCCAGGATGAACATCAGCAACAAGTTTACTCCTCTCTCCTCCGTGGTCAGTCTGTCACTTTGTTCTAAATGTTTTCTCATGTATTTCATACTGTTTCTGAAGCCTCCTTCACTCAGGATGACGACATGTTAGAAAGTAACTGGATCATGAGAAGCTGTGAAAACCTCCTTCAGTCTGGAGACGATCATGACACTGTAACACTCTGAATACTCATCAGTAAGGTTTCTCCCTGAGATTCTCTCCTGACCAAGATCTGTACATCAGCAGGAAGTTCTCAGACAATCCTCAATTTAAAAGAATTTTAATTTATAGTTTATTGATTCATCTTGGGAAGTTGTGGCTCTGCATTTAGCCCATCCTCATCTGTGAGGAGCAGAGGGCAGCCATTTTGTATGGCCACTCCAATGCAGTTGCAGGGTTTGGTGTCTTGCCCAAGGAGACTAATCAACCATCGCGGTCGATATCTGTTAGTTTTTATAAACAAAATTAGCATATGTCTTTGATCTGTGCCATTTTGAATGTGTGCAAAGCACTATGAAATATGTAGGCAATGCCAATAGCAGCGCACATTACAAACATCCTCATCATTTCAAAACGGAAAGTAGTTACAGTAAATGACAGAAGCTCCAAGTGGAAAATGTAACAGCTGACTAATAAATTTCAACATCCAACTGTTAAATGAAGATTGAAGTTTAGGTTTATTTATTTATAAAGCACCAGTTCATGACAAAGTCATTTTAAGGCACTTTACAGAAAAATAAACCAATTAATAATAAAACATTTTCTTTCTAAGTAACCAGCCGATTGGGCTGAATTGTTAATTCAGCGCAAGCCCCCATCCTGAGCAGCACAATTGGTGACAGTGGAAAGGAACGACTCCCTTTTAACAGGAAGAAACCTCTAGCAGAACCCTCAGGATGGGCGGCCTTCTGCTTGAGCCGACTGGGATCTGAGCTGACAGGAAAGAGACAAACACTGATGGATTTGGGCCAGTGGTTATGTCTATAGAAAGATAAACAGAGAAACAGTTAATGGCAGCAAGAGCAATCATTACAAACATGGAGAGTAAAGAGAGACAGCAGAGAGAAGACATGTGGTCAGTATGTCCTCCAGCAGTCTAAACCTATAGCAGCATAACTAAAGCGGGTAACTAGAGCAGGTCGTCTGGTAACTGGAAGGTTGCTGGTTCGAATCCCCGCTCTACCCAGAGATCGCCTGGCCGTTGTGTCCTTGGGCAAGACACTTAACCCACCTTGCCTGTTTGGTGGTGGCCGGAGGGTCCGGCGGCGCCAGTGTCTGGCAGCCTCGCCTCTGTCAGTGTGTCCCAGGACAGCTGTGGCTACAAATATGTGTAGTTCATCATCACCAAACGTGTGAGTGTGTGCGTGAATGGGTGAATGACATACCGTAGTGTGAAGCGCTTTGGGGGTCGTAGGGCCTGAGTAAAGCTATACAAGTACACGCCATTTACCATTTAAAGGGAAAGCTCAGGAGAACCCAAGCTAACCCTGACTATAGGATTGTGTAAAAAGGAAAGTTTTAAGTGTATTCTTAAAACTACACAAGGTGTCTGCCTCACGGATAAAAAGTGGAAGCTGGTTCCACAGGAGAGGAGCCTGATAACTAAAAGCTCTTCCTCCCATTCTACTTTCAAACTCTAGGAACCATGCGCAGACCTGAAGTCAGGTTTTTTCAGTATTTTTATATTTTACTGGTTTCTCTTGATTTTTTTCAATTAAAGGATTTTTTTTATTAAAACAAATATAGAGCTAGGAGAACTAATCAGACTGAATGTTAAGCTTGACGAACCAAAATAATAGCAGAGGAGCTCTGAAGAGATTCAGCGAGACACATTTAAATATGTGAAAAGCAAGCAACAACTCTGGGTTCTCCCCTGAGAACCAGGCCAAAAATATTATCTGCACCCCTGACCATGGACCTATCATGCTCTAACACACATAACGGGAATACTCGGCAGTGGACCTGGACTACAGGGTACACCCCCAGCGACAAGAATTTGTACCCTTCTTGTCGCTGGGGGTGTACCCTGTAGTCCAGGTCCATTTTTGTACCTTATGAAGTTTTTCCACTAAAACTGTAAAATTATGCCACATTTTGAAGTTTTAAACCAACATTCTGAAACATAATATTGAAAATGATGGATGAAACTTAATAAAATGGAGATTAACCAGCCTTGGCCAGGGTTGCAGGTGCAAATGAAATGGTACAAATTTGTACTTTATATCAATTTTAACCCTCAGAGGGACATTTCTGACCTTTTAAAGACCAATATTGTACTTTTGAGGGAACAATTTACCTATAGGTACAAAAATGTTCTTGTCTCGTACCTCTATTTCTGAAAGTGTACATTCCCACGCGTCAGCTACGCTCAGCCGCTGAAAGACGCCTAGCGCTTCCACCACAACGTGGCATGAGATCATGTTCCAAACTCTTCTCCTCTGTTGTCCCCCGATGGTGGAATGACCTACCAAACTCGGTCTGATCCTCAGAGTCGGCACCTAGTACTTTTAAGAGCAGACTTAAGACTCACCTCTTTAAAGAACACTTTCAGTCTTAATGTGGAATTGATTTATGATAGCGATTTGGGAGTTTATCTCTACAAAAAAAAAAAAAAAAAATTGATACACTTGATGTATCAGCGTCGGAATTAAACTGGACTCCAAACAGTCCGCCTCCTTATATTGTTTCCTTCTCTTTGATTTCTTGCTTGTATGTTCTCTCAATGTAAGTCGCTTTGGATAAAAGCGTCTGCTAAATGACAGTAGAAGTAGTAGTATAACATAATCCGACTTTTATTGATCACTGAATTATTGTTTTTGCTGCATTTCATCATTTCCTTTTATTACTGCCTGATTTTATCATATTCATGAAGTTCACCATTTTATCTATTTACATCCAAACATGAGTCAATGCAGAGAGTGTGAACAATTTGTTTAACACTGATGCTTGTTTGGGAAATTGTATTTACATATAAACTGATAAGTTTTGATTATGAATGTGGTCAAAAACAATGAAAGAATGTAAAATATGTCTGAACAAAAACTCTGTTATTAAATGTTTAAACATGTCCAGATCCTGTGTGAGCTGATTATTACTGAAAGGTTTTCCTCTAAATCCTTGTAGGTTTTGAACCGGGCTGGAAGGTCTAACACAGGGAGATCAGGGTTCTGCAACCTGCTGTTCCAGGACCACATGTGGCACTTCAGACACTCTGATCTGGCTTGTTTTAGCTTTGACTAAAATAATCATGAACCTGAATAACAGGAACATGTTTGACCCTTTAACATGGAATTTCTGCAGAATCACACTAATAACACAAACAGGTTGTTCTGTCTGTATGAACTGATTCCAGAACAAGAACTGAACAAACAGATGTGAGTTTAACTGAAATGTCTGTAAAATGCAGCAATAAGCTGATCTTTGATCTGAATCTGAGCTGCAGTCTTTCTCCTGATCCACCACAAACCAACATGTTACATCAGACTGGACACTAATTACATTAAACAGCTGATTTGATGTTTCATTGTGTTCAGTTGGATTAAACAGATTCTTCATATAACAGAAAGAAACTAATAAATGACCTGAGATATTTTAACAAAGTAAAACTTGTTTCATTTTGTGAACATTTCAGTAATAACTACCTCCATCCAACCAGTTTTATAACAGCTTGTTCCTGCAGGATCCTGGTGGAGGCTGGTGTTTATCTCCTGCAGCAGGAACAACAATCTGTTTGTTTTATAAATATAAAGGTGGAATTCAAGTTACACACTTATAGTTAAACTGTTTTATTCTCATTTTAAGGGTCAAAGTGACTTTGTGGCTCTTTATAAATGAAATGTATTATGAGTAATGAGAAAATGGCCGTATTAGTCAAAAAGGTTGCAAATCCCTGATGCAGAAGTCAGGTAGGTTCCTCCAGAAACCTCCTTGAGTTCAGCAAGATGTCTGTAAGCAGAATGTTTGGAACTTTGTCAGCCAAATAACAGGTGTGAGTGACTTCCAGCACCTTGCCTGATTTATTCAGCTCAAAATGTGAAACACTGCCACCTAGAGACAGAGTTTATGTAGCTTGATCAACTTACTGACAACAACAACTGACATCAACTCACATTAGAGCCCTGCACTCCCGCGGGACCCGAGGCAAAGCAATGCAGCGCGGGACAAATAGAGAAAGCTCATTGCGGGCGCGGGAGTGCACAATGCGGGAGCGTGCGGAGCGGTGATAAGCTGCAGTCCCGCAAACTAAAAATAAAACTAAAATAGAAATGATAAATTATTAATTCATCTATACCATGTATAAATTGTGCTAGATATTTTATTTGGTATTAATAAAAACATTTTGAGATGTCTACATTTGGGGATGTTATCTCATTTCCGAGAGTTGGTAACACCAACTGGTTCTGTGAGAAACCTGCACAATGTGTACTCTCTCCCGGCTTCATCCCACCGTCCAAACAACACAATAATAAGCACAATATCAGGCTGATTGAGTCTAAATTTATGCAATGAGTGAGCAGGAGTCTGATTGAATGTTTGGTTTTTTTGTGCTGTGATGGTTCTGTGACAACCAGCAGCTCCAGCTCCCTCACGACCATCCATCTCAATAATCTGTTGTCTCCAGATGTGTGTTGGGGATCGCCTCAGCTGCGCATGCTACTTGCCAAGTTGGCAACGCGTTCCTTCCCCACTGCCCTTGGTGAATGATCGGTCAGTGGTATGCTCTAAGCTCAGCATTTAATTACCCAAGCCAAAGACAAGAACTTTCGTGAGAAATAACGGGAACGTCTGAATCATGCGGGAATTGCGGGCAGGAGCGGGACAAAATACGGCAGGAGCGGGCGGGAGCGGTACTTAAAATCATAGTCCTTTGCGGGAGCGGGACTGCACTATGCGGGCACGGGCGGGAGCGGGACTGGAAATTCCGTTCCCGCGCAGGCCTCTAACTCACATGTCTGGCCGTACAGCTAAACCAATCAGATGTTAAGATCTGTTGATGAGCCCCAGTGACAGTTTAAATTATTTCATGATGCACTGCAGCAGTGGAACCATGGAATAATTAAATACACCATGAATTAATTAAATATGGAATTATATATATTTTGGGAATAAATGTTTACATTTTTATTTCATAAATTAATGACACTTTTAATTATTTAATGACAAATTTAATTAATTATTCAATAATGTATTTAATTATTACATTTTGTCGCTCCTGACATTCGATAACACCGTGCCCGTCAAAATTAATATTTTATAATATTTTACTTCAAATATAAATTTTAAAGGAAATTGTGTATTTTCATTCTACAGCTATTTGGCTTCATTTTACAAAAATAGATGCCGACAATGCACGCTGTCACAAATGCAATAAAAGCTTTCTTGCAAAGGCGGGAACACGAGTAATTTGACCAAACAACTTGCTAAAATACACCAAGTATAAACAGAGAGATACTCAGTGTTTCACTGTCTGAGTGCTGCAACAACAACACGCCCTGAATAAGAGGACCTATTCTGCACTAAACACTTTAACATTCAAAATCTTTCATTTTTGTTCTTAATTGCACTGTTTTATGGGGAAGTTATGTTTGATATTTTTATTAGAATACCTTAAACTTTTTAAATAATATTTTTAGTTTTTGATACATAAAAAAGTTGTTTATATAGTGTTTTTATTGAGTTAATCATTTTGAACTTTCTAATTTCAATTTATTTTCCGTGCTCTGCTGTTTCAATTGTTAAAAAATAAAATTACAGTTCATTGTTTGTGTTCTTCCCTTTTTGTTTTAGTCTTTCAAAAAAAGTACAGATAAAATACTGGATCGATAAGGAATATCGCTAAGAGTCAAAGTTTAGATAAATCTTTAATGATATACATCCCTAAAATCACTTCTGCAAGCGGACTCTGAGTGTTGAAGTTTTGAAAAATAATTTTGAATAAAACTTGTCAGAATAACTGTTGCTTGCTCATTTTAAGAGGTCATTCATATTTTATAACACGCTATTGATACAATAGTTTACAAACACAACAGTGTCATTTATTAGAGTTCTCGATTAATCGATAAAAGATTCAATAGAGTGCAAAAGTAATCGATAGCTGAAGCCGTAATATAAATCAAGGGGAAAAGCGCTAAAAGGACTTTGCGCGTCTTGTGGTTTTAAGGTTTTACCTGCGCGCCGTTAGTAAATCACCTACTTCCTGTTTTTACGGCCCCTGAGTGGTTTGCGTCCGTTTTAACAACCACAAACCTTTGACAAATCAGGTTCTTGGACATCACCAGACAAACCGTCTTGCTTCTGGACCTAGTAAGCCACCAGCACTTTCTCATTCTGCCAGGGAACCACATCATCGGCAGCCTTTGACAAACTATTTGCATTGGCAACACTTTTCCTGAACAATCCGACTAATGCAAATGCACTAAAAAATTTGTGTCACTTCCATGATGTACGGTGACATAAATTTGTTTTTAGATAGATAAATTCACATCATGTCTCTTCTAAATTTACAGTACATTTTCTTCAAGTGGGAGCTGTTTGGCTACTCAGTAAGAATTACATTTCCAGGCTTTCAGCCTTCTCAGGGTTAAGCCAAATCTATTTGGGATCTTAGACAGATTAATTAGTTATAGCTATAGTGCGTAACTTTTACATGTCCGTGAATGTCCTTTTCAGCCAAGCCACTATTAGAGGAGATGACACAATGCAGATTAAGCCGATCGGCTCCTCAAACATCTCACGGTATTTTTCAATATATCTCATTTTTACTTTGCGTGTCGACCGGCGACATTCCCGCGCTAGCGCGCAGGAAATGATGTCTTTTACGTCACAACAAGAAGGGAGGGGGAGGACGAGCGGAGAGTCTCGTAGCAGGAGGCAGAATGGAAAGCGACATGGCGGAGAAGCTAAAGAAACGGCCGAGACACACTTATCGGGAAGTTCTTCCAAAGAGTCCATCTTTTTTCAACAACTGTCCTTATTCAAACAGAATAATAACGCAAAATTCCGCTAGGGGGCGACAGAAGTTACGCACTATAGCTTTAATTAGGTCCAAGGCATAAATGTGTTATTAATTGAAGATTAACACTAATTGATGCTTAACAACAACACTGTCATTATATAACTCCCACTGTCACCATGCCCTCATGGTACAGCCGTGTCCAACGCCCCCAACCTCTTCTCGCTGGCATCTATGTGGGCACACTACCCCAACTAATCCAACCCACTGGCAGGGGGAGAAAACAGATCAGTTTACATTCTGTTATTAATAGCCACCATCTCCCCTTTCTTATTATAAACGAATACCTGACACGATCCCTCTCAGTCTCTTCATGCAACTTTTCTTTTATGTCTTTCTGTCTTTATCAATTCTTTTTTTTTCATCTCTTCTCTCCCATTCAGAATAAAATAAACTCCACACACGTCTTACATGTGAGCAGATATGTGACACTGTCACTTACAGTAGAGCACGACAACATTTTTTACAGGGAAATGGTCACAAATCTCAAAAAGAAAGAACGAATAATAGCTACAATCAGAACATGACAGTATTATCCATGTGTTTTTGTTTTTTGTGTGAAGTGAACTTCTTGATACCTCCCAATTACAAAAAATGTTATTTTTGTTTTTGATTTCTGACATCCTTTCTAATTTTGATTTAAATTTTATAAACTCTAACTGCAGAAAAGATATTGAGAGTTTAGAAGAATAAAACAGAAAACTTCCTGGTTTATGTTATGTAGAATGACTTTTGGTGTTAGTTTCTGTCAATTAGAGCACGTCCACTATCAGATTCTCTGCATGGATTGAGTTGTTGTCCCACAGCAGCCTTATTTTTAGCGAGAGTCTGTCTCTTATGTAAAACTTGATATGGGATTGGCATGTTGGAGGTCTTCTTTCTGCACACTTTCATCATCCATTCATCCATATCCTCATTCCTCCAGACACTGAGCTCATATCTTCAACACCAAGCACAACCTTTTTCTGTTAAGATCCTCCAACAGGTGGCCATATGACCCCCTCCCATCTTATGACCTGTTTGCTATATTTTTGACCTCTGCTCATGAGTCGCTTCATCTCTAACCCCACAACTCTTATTCCTTCTTCTTTTGGCAGCTCCATGGCTCGTGTCGGTGGGTTGTACCTGCTAGATTTACACCTCCAACTGGTTCCCGCCCCTTTTTCTTTTAGTCAGTGGTGTCAAGAAACCATGTGATGATCTTTTTATAAGAGGGTCTCAGTGTCAGACCTGCTCTTCTCTAGCCAGTGGGGGCAGGAAGTGGACAAACCTCCCTAACTAGTCCTGCTTGAAACCACTTGGGACGGCATTAAACCTTTTGAATTATATTTTTGTCTTCTTCTTCTTCCCCACATTCAAAAGACCTTGAGAAGAGGTGTAAGAGCAGCTATTACTTGATACTGACCATGAAGTGGGGATGGGTGTTTTTTGGCATCTTTCTCTCTTTGGGGAGCCTGTCTTGGGGGGAAACGGGCTTGGAGATCCCTGAGTATGATGGAAAAGACCGAGTTCATACCCTCACAGCCAAGAACTACAAGTCCATCATGAAAAAGTACGACGTGATGGTGATCTACTACCACAAAAATGTGGATGGGAATCGAGGAGCCATGAAGCAGTTTCAGATAGAGGAGATGGCTTTGGAGGTAGGTTGCTGCTAAAGCATGATGTGGCTCAATCAGTGATGCATGTGTGGGAATGATCAAGATTAGAGGAGATAATGGGAGTGGCTTAAGATGGACAGAAGCTCTGGACTGTAATTCCTGGAAGCACTTGTAACTGATTTGATTTTAATATTTTACACTAGTTGATTGCAGATATCAGGCCTTTTATTGAGCCGTCCTGTTCAGTGGGAATGAACAGAAGCTGTGGAGAAGGAGGCCAGTTGAAGTATGTGGAAAAGTAACAATATGGATCAGATCACTAATATGACACTATACATGACATAAATTCACTGTCAGAAACACATTAGCTACGTTTACATGGGCACATTTAATCGGAATAAACGCCCAATCGGATAAAAAAGACGTCATGTAAACATGTCAATCAGAATGTTTTGATCCGATGCAGCCTGATCAGAATGAAATTTACTTCCGATCGAGAGGGGTGGTTTTGTCCGATCTTCATTCGGATAGACGTGCATGTATACACCCATTCGGAAAGAAAGGGCGAAAAAAGCCCTTTGCGCATGCGTACAACTTCAGCGTGACGTCTTTCTGCTTTCGCAGACCCAAGTAGAAAACATAGCGGGAAGTAAACAGAAGTGGTCTGCTGGTGCAGTCATCCTGTCATCCTGCTCTCCTCTCCTGTGGTGGAGGAGCAGTAGCAATATGTATTCAGCCTCTAGCTTGGTTAATGCGACCAGTAAAAACCCAAACATAAAGGTAATCACCTGCAGAAGGTCCATATTGGGGATAACGTGAGTCAGCTCGAGCACACGATGGGGCGGGAAAGACGTGCAGAAAGGACGGAGTTTGTTTACTTTTTTTCTTCCCCCGGAAAGACAACTCGCTGTGCGCATGCTCAACTCATTTAACCTGATTGAGTGCTTGGTGCATGTGTACTCATGGCATGATCAGATCATTTCAGTTAGTGTCCATGTAAACAGGGATTTGGGAATTCAGATCGACCAAGATTTTAATCAGATTGGGGAAATTTGGCGCATGTAAACGTAGCTACTGTTTCACATGTTTAGGTGAGTTCTATGCCCTTCGGATTTTTTTTTTATTTTGCAATTTCATTGAAAATTAAATGATAAATGTTATTGTATATATTAGTATAGATTTCTCACAACTTTGTTTAAATTGTGTGCCCCCTCCCCTGCGGACTGCGTGGTGGTGGTGGGGGGGTTCCTTTTTATAAGGAACAAACTCTCCCAAATGCAACAAGATTCTTTCAGATTGGTATTTAGGTGGTTTCATGGCAGACATTTTATTCTGAAAAAGTATGGAAAACACTGGTGTGTTAATGAAGTGCATTGCACAGGCCTGTTATTCTTTAAAATACCAGCAGATCATCCTGTAAAAGGAATGCAGCCCTTGTTAATTCAGCTGTGCCTTGCATAAATCATTCCCAGTTAAAACATCTGCTGAGAAATAGATGAATATGACAGATTCTACTCCCCCTCTGCAGGAAAATGATGTTGCATTGTGGATTAGTCTTACAGTAATATTTAGGGAATTTCAGACAATAGGCCTTTTGGAGTAGAAAAGAGGCTAAAATGCCACATGAATCAAGTTAAAATGGGAGTAAATTAGATTTAAAAGTGAACAGTTTACAGACATCTCAGCCTTGCAGTAGATTCTGACTCAGCAATAAAAAACACACCTTTTATAGAACCTTGAAATGTTCAGCATTCAAACACATCAGTTCTTCACTCAGTTCACCAGCTATAATCACATCTAGGTACTCTGTTTACACGTTTGTAACAGTCTGTCTGTTTGCAGCAAACAGCCTGCAGAGTTTTTATTGTTATGAACAATCACATAAAATGACCTTCTGTTTCATCATAATCTAATTGTGATTATATTCTATAATTAGCACTATTGTCTCATTTCTGAATGGAGCAAATTGTTTATTGACACGTAGAGGTTCGACCAGCATTCTCTGTTACTGAAACTGAGGATGAAAAACGATGTTCAGAACCAAACTCAGTCATTTTATTCAGTGTTGAAGTCTCAGCTGATTCTCTCTGGTATTTTTGAGTAAGTTACAGACACGAGTTGTATGTTTAACCTGTTTTCCGTTGTTTGTGTGGCACATAAATTAAGTTAGATTGACTAAATGCAGATTTAATTTAGTCTGAAATATTCCATGTTGTAATTGCTCAGAGGGAATTGTGAGTGGTGTTGCTCCCCTTACTGCTGAGCTTTTAAAAGATTATTAAATTAATGATTGATGGATGAGGCAAAAAGCTCTAGGTCACATAAAGTGAGAACTAAACACTAGACTGTTCTGAAGTGGTTCTTTGTGCACAGATCTTAATCCAGTGAACATCTTTGGAAAGGTTGGAAACCTCCAGCGTGGAGATGTTGATTTTCAAAACTGACATCATTTGAGCACTTTGCTCAGGATGAGCAAGCTGTCGGCAGATTGAGACGTCTCACTGTCAAGTACAGAGACCGCGTGTGTAACTGTGCATAAGGTGCTGCCATAAAATCTTACAACAAAAATACACATTTTTTATGCCATTTTCAAATTTTTATGAATGTGAAATATTCAGCTGAACTGATTTTCAAAAGAAAAGTCGGATTTATGTTAAAAATGGAACAAACAATATAGATGGGACTGAACTTTCATTAGTTTCACAGTAATTTAGAGAAAATATAAGTAATTTATTTATTTATTATGGATGCCCACCAATAAATCTGGGCACATTGGTGTAAGTTGTTGTTGTGTTTGATATTTCTAACTTTTCTACAGATCTGATACAGCTGAACATAATAACCAGAATATTCTATCACCGATCAGAAAGGAAACTTGATTGCAGCAATTCGATTTGGCTTTTCTCCTTCTGTAGCTGTTATGCTGGTGCCTCTGAGCCACCCACTTAATCCTCAATTGCTCTGTAATTGCAGCTCAGCAGGTGGCCATACTGCAGTAGAAACCTGCAGGTTGCTAATAATCATATTGGATAAATAAACCTGAAGTACTCTTCACCATCAGCCCCGAGTCAGACAGTATTTCAAGCACAGAGTAGCTCTCAGAGCTGCAGTGTCTTCTTTCAGAGGTGCAGCGTACCCAGTGCTAGATCACATAAGTCACCTCTGTAAATAGCCAGGGACAAC
>SSNP01000132.1:35755-48238 GCA_006937955.1 Pachypanchax playfairii
ATTTGAGCACTTTGCTCAGGATGAGCAAGCTGTCGGCAGATTGAGACGTCTCACTGTCAAGTACAGAGACCGCGTGTGTAACTGTGCATAAGGTGCTGCCATAAAATCTTACAACAAAAATACACATTTTTTATGCCATTTTCAAATTTTTATGAATGTGAAATATTCAGCTGAACTGATTTTCAAAAGAAAAGTCGGATTTATGTTAAAAATGGAACAAACAATATAGATGGGACTGAACTTTCATTAGTTTCACAGTAATTTAGAGAAAATATAAGTAATTTATTTATTTATTATGGATGCCCACCAATAAATCTGGGCACATTGGTGTAAGTTGTTGTTGTGTTTGATATTTCTAACTTTTCTACAGATCTGATACAGCTGAACATAATAACCAGAATATTCTATCACCGATCAGAAAGGAAACTTGATTGCAGCAATTCGATTTGGCTTCTGTAGCTGTTATGCTGGTGCCTCTGAGCCACCCACTTAATCCTCAATTGCTCTGTAATTGCAGCTCAGCAGGTGGCCATACTGCAGTAGAAACCTGCAGGTTGCTAATAATCATATTGGATAAATAAACCTGAAGTACTCTTCACCATCAGCCCCGAGTCAGACAGTATTTCAAGCACAGAGTAGCTCTCAGAGCTGCAGTGTCTTCTTTCAGAGGTGCAGCGTACCCAGTGCTAGATCACATAAGTCACCTCTGTAAATAGCCAGGGACAACTCAGCATGCTGACCTCAAGACTAAAAGCTCTCGTGGGATAGAGAAAAAGTGAAGGGCCATATTTCACACCAACAGCCCCACCTGCCTCAGCTACTGTACACACACTGTTCTCTGTTGTGTCTCCACATTAACCCCACCCCCCACCCCTGGGTGCAAGCTGAGGTCCTAAACCATTAAACCATCCTTTACACACATTGGCTCTGATCAATTTCCTAACAGTGCTGCCAAGTGTTGCTTCTTGGCTTCAGACAGAGTGTGAGTTTCTGACAGCCAGCAGCTTCCGACTGCACTATTACTCTGACTGCCTGCCAGCTGTGACCATTCATCCAATCAGAGAGAGAGTACTCAAGCTGCTAAGAGGAGATGCTTAAAATAGCTGCTCATTACCACCTTTAAATCTGGAAGCATGGATTATTAAAGCAGAGAGCTTGAGGACAAAATACTTTATTAGCTTTCTGTAAACCACGTGGCTGCTTCTACCACAAAATGTCCCTCGTCAGTCATTTGCTATCACCTCCTGCTAAATTCCAGTGTCATGTTTGCAAATCAAATGGCATCAGTGATATGACGACATAAACATACCTAAGTTCAGCAGGTGTGAACAATTTATACATTATGTAAGTGAAATAGGAGTTTTCTCCATATGGGACAGAAATAACAGAGCGAAAAAGTTCAGTGGGCTCCTGGTTCTAAAGGATGAGGTACAAAGGCCATTTATTAGGATTCCAATCAAGGGGAGTTTCTCAATACCAAAGTACCGACCCACATACTGTACTTCAGTACATAGTATGTTTCTGGGGAAATACAGGTGAGAGTACGGAAGGACAAGAAAAGAAGCGTCCCTGAAGACGTCCCTGTTCAGCTGAGCTCTTTGGTCTCTTTCAGAGTTTTAAATTTATTCTAGTGCTGTCAGTTAAACGCGTTATTAATGACATTAACTGAAACCCATTTTAACGGCGTGCATTTTTTTATCGCGAGATTAACGCTCGTTCTATTTGGGCCAGCCCTTTGTAGTTTTTCTCCACGATTTTGCAAAAAACTCGTTACGTTAGAAAACTACAACATCACACCGGATCTAGTAAGACCGGTCTTGTGCGAAAATGTGTTCCCCTGAAATATTCTGTTTCCCCTGTCTCGGGAGCGCGCACCGCAGCCAGAGGGGCGGAGCCGACAAGCTTCACAGCCCTTGAGATCAGTTTCTCACTAGACTGAAACTAGACTGATAAAAGGACAAGTTTCCCTGTCGAAGTTCTTGCTTTATTAAGCTTCCGTTAAATCAATGAACGAAAACGAAAATTGTTTTGTGTGTTTTTTTTACTCGCCGTGAGAATCAAGTCTCTCGGTATTCACGTACACTAAACCCGGCGGTTAGACTTGATTAGTCTGAGCTACAACAATGATTAATTTTACTCTGGGATTAAAAATACATTTTTGAATTTCAATTGAAATGATTATCATCCACCAAACACTATTTTCTATAACTTCTTGTTTGTTTAGGCTGCCATGTTTTTATATTACTTTATATATGTAGATGGATGAACGGACAGACAGTCAAAGTTACAGGGGGGAACGAGATATTTCAGCACCCTGAAATATTCCGTTCCCCCCTCCTTACTTTTTAATACTTTGACTGACAAGCCTGTCCTTTTCTGTCCACAGTCCTCTCATCATGGACACTTACTTCTGTGAATATGAAGACGTTTGGTCTTTTTATGTCAAAGTTACAGGGGGGAACAGGATTTCTCAGCACCCTGAAATATTCCGTTCCGTGAGAGAGCTGTGGCCTTATTGTTACGTTCAAAACAAACTTGAAAGAATATGTTAAACCATCATTTAATTGCACTACAGGCTATTTTGCCTGATTTACCTTAACATGTGCACTTTATTTTATTTCGTATCCCCCTGTTTTGATCCCTGTTGAAGAGATGGCTTATGTGACACTTTTTTCTTCAGCCTTCTGTTGAACAGTGTTATATTGTGTGTGAGATCATTTTCTCCAACTGTGAATGACTGTTGAATTTAGGTATATGCCAGTGTTTTTTTTCAATAAAAACATTTGCACAAAGCAAGCCGATCAACTCTTCCATAAGAGCATTAAAATGAGAAAAAAAAATAACTGGGACAAAAAAGAAATCAAGGGACACTTGAACTAGATAATGTGCGATTAATCAAGCTTAATTGCGAATTAACTTGGACATAAATTCGATTAATCGCGATTAAATATTTTAATTGTTTGACAGTACTAGCATTTACTGTATCAAGTGTCTGAGAAATGAGATCCTGAAAAAAAGAGCAAATTTAAAAATATTTCTGGTAAAAACACTTCAGAAACAGAGAGGGGAAAAGATCATTTAAAGCCTTTTCCTTTAGGAATTTACTTGCTCTGAATTCTGTAACAAATAAAACACTGCTAGAAACTATAGATTTGTTTAAATTTAACATTTTATCTTTACTATACAGATACATTTTCTGTGTATTATTAACATGAAATACTTAGTAGGGCTGCTAAAAATCTACAGTAGGCTATAATAATTTTGTGGTACAAAGTGACTGAAAGAGAAAGTAATTTGAATAATCAGAATGAGTCAAACAAGAATGCAGTTTTATTCAAAGGAAAAAATGACTAAGATAAAGACAAGGAGACACTTTTTCATATATTTAATAATTATGAAGAGACAGATGTTGATGGCAGGAGAAAAGAAGTCCAAAGATAAAGGTGACCTCAAGAGTTTTAAAGAAGCCCTTCCATTAAAAACATTTTTTGAGGTTTCTGTTAAATATTTTAGCTCCACAGGTGTTCTTACCTTTATAGTGGGTGTGAAAACAGGTCAATAACTTCTCTTTCAGTTTTTATCTCTCAAACTACGCAGATGGCTATAAAACCAGAGTTCGAACGGCCTGTACTTGTTTCGTCATAACTCTTTTGTTCGTTAGTATTCGGCAGTTCCCGCAGTTGAAACCACACCTAGCCTGCTGCTAGCAAAAAGCTGTGCTTTGGAGTGGGTATGATTGCCAGCAAGTGCCCAGGCAGGCACAGAAAAACAAACATGGCTGCACTGGTGGATGCACGAATAAAAGTGGCTATTGAATCTGTTTTAGGAAAACTAGTGACGATTTCTTCTTTGAAAAATGAGCAAATGTAAGGACTTTTGTGCATTTCGTAAAGGTAAAGATGTGTTTTGCTTTTCTTAGTGGTAACAATGTGTGTGTTTTACTCTCGAATGGATTTGCAAGAGCTTGATTTACTGTGATTGGCTAAAGACAAATCTTCAAAAGCAGACACTTTATAGACTGTTTCAAATGGAGCGTTTCCAGATTTGATGTTTCCCCAACTTGACAAGAGGTGGGGCTACACATACAGTGGGGCAAAAAAGTATTTAGTCAGCCACCAATTGTGTAAGTTCTCCCACTTAAAAAGATCAGAGAGGCCTGTAATTTTCATCATAGGTATACCTCAACTATGAGAGACAAAATGAGGAAAAAAAATCCAGAAAATCACATTGTCTGATTTTTAAAGAATTTATTTGCAAATTATGGTGGAAAATAAGTATTTGGTCAATAACAAAAGTTAATCTCAATACTTTGTTATATAGCCTTTGTTGGCAATGACAGAGGTCAAACGTTTTCTGTAAGTCTTCACAAGGTTTTCACACACTGTTGCTGGTATTTTGGCCCATTCCTCCATGCAGATCTCCTCTAGAGCAGTGATGTTTTGGGGCTGACGCTGGGCAACACGGACTTTCAACTCCCTCCAGAGATTTTCTATGGGGTTGAGATCTGGAGACTGGCTAGGCCACTCCAGGACCTTGAAATGCTTCTTACGAAGCCACTCCTTCGTTGCCCGGGCGGTGTGTTTGGGATCATTGTCATGCTGAAAGACCCAGCCACGTCTCATTTTCAATGCCCTTGCTGATGGAAGGAGGTTTTCACTCAAAATCTTACGATACATGGCCCCATTCATTCTTTCCTTTACACGGATCAGTCGTCCTGGTCCCCTTGCAGAAAAACAGCCCCAAAGCATGATGTTTCCACCCCCATGCTTTACAGTAGGTATGGTGTTCTTTGGATCCAACTCAGCATTCTTTCCCCTCCAAACACGACAAGTTGAGTTTCTACCAAAAAGTTCTATTTTGGTTTCATCTGACCATATGATGTTCTCCCAATCCTCTTCTGGATCATCCAAATGCTCTCTAGCAAACCGCAGACGGGCCTGGACGTGTCCTGGCTTCAGCAGGGGGACACGTCTGGCACTGCAGGATTTGAGTCCCTGGCGGCGTAGTGTGTTACTGATGGTAGCCTTTGTTACTTTGGTCCCAGCTCTCTGCAGGTCATTCACTAGGTCCCTCCGTGTGGTTCTGGGATTTTTGCTCACCGTTCTTGTGATCATTTTGACCCCACGGGGTGAGATCTTGCGTGGAGCCCCAGATCGAGGGAGATTATCAGTGGTCTTGTATGTCTTCCATTTTCTAATAATTTCTCCCACAGTTGATTTCTTCACACCAAGCTGCTTACCTATTGCAGATTCAGTCTTCCCAGCCTGGTGAAGGTCTACAATTTTGTTTCTGATGTCCTTTGACAGCTCTTTGGTCTTGGCCATAGTGGAGTTTGGAGCGTGACTGTTTGAGGTTGTGGACAGGTGTCTTTTATACTGATAACGAGTTCACACAGGTGCCATTAATACAGGTAACGAGTGGAGGACCGAGGAGCCTCTTAAAGAAGTTACAGGTCTGTGAAAGCCAGAAATCTTACTTGTTTGTAGGTGACCAAATACTTATTTTCCACCATAATTTGCAAATAAATTCTTTAAAAATCAGACAATGTGATTTTCTGGATTTTTTTTCCTCATTTTGTCTCTCATAGTTGAGGTATACCTATGATGAAAATTACAGGCCTCTCTGATCTTTTTAAGTGGGAGAACTTACACAATTGGTGGCTGACTAAATACTTTATTGCCCCACTGTAGATCTGGCAGAGCCAGGTTATGTTAGGCGTGGTTTCAACTGCGGGAGCTGATGAATACAAATGAGCAAAGGAGCTGTGACAAATACAGGCCATTCAATTTCGGGAGAACTCGGGTGTTATTGCCACCTGCGTAGTTTGAGAGATAAATACTGAAAGTGAAGTTGTGGTGTTTTTACAACCAGTATGAAGGTAAAAACACCTGTGGAGCTAAAATATTCAACAGAAACCTCAGAAAAACCATTTTAATGGAATGGCCTCCTAACACGCTTTCCTACTCTGTACACTTTTAATCAGATTGATGTATAAGCCAGTTCTTAATAAACCACCATAAATACAACACATAAAGATTTTAGATCTACATTCTCGTCTGAAAAAAAAAAAAAAAAACGAGTAAAACAGTATCTCTAAACACTGGATGTCTGCCCAAAGTCCACAAAAGTCACAACCGAAATATCTCTGATGAAATGTTGCCTTGAGGACACATTCCATTCAAAGGTTAGATGCAACAAAATGTCCAAGAATCTTAAAGTTCGGGATTATGAATGTGAAACAGTTTATTTTATTGACCATGTATTTGTAGTGTCAAAGTGACTTGAAACTATGGAACCAGATGAGGTAGACAAGTACAGTGGTGATGTAGTCATGTCTTTTTGGCTTTTTATCAGAACATCGACTGATGTTGTGTTCATGTTTTAAGGCGAGATATAGAAAGTAACAGACTTTTTTTTAAACATATGACAGACAAAGTGATAACAAGGCCTAATTTCATGTGACTTCATGCCATGGAAGTATCTGCGCTCACCTTGGCAACGGTGCTTTAAATAGCTCTCAGTGCAATTATTCAGTTTTGTGTGACATCTAGGAGAATAATCATGGATGTGCCAACAGTGTCAACAGCAATCTGTTTAATGAAGTGAAAGCAACAGGCAGAAGGGAAGCTTTGATGATCACGACCACTGGAGTTTAATATAGAAATAGCACACATCTCACTTGCACCTCTTTGTTGCTAAAAATATCCCTCACTGTGATCCAGACAAAAATATCACAAAATGAAGTCATAAATTATATAAAAAACAAACAAAAAAGAAAACAGGAAGTACTGGTTTGAGTGAAACTGTTGATAGTGATGAACATTTTTCTGGTTCATCTGTCTCTTTGTTTGAACTCTTATCTTTGTCTTGTAACTCACTCTGCAGGGGCTTCATACCATACCATACCATACCATACCATACCATACCATACCATACCATACCATAACTAACCATATGTAGGAAATATATGAATGTTTACCTCTTTATTTGTTATTACCAGGGGCACCACCTTCTTCAGAAGGAATTAAATATTAGAATATTATAATTGATTAAATTATGTCAGTCTCATGTTCTGAGGTCGTGTGTCCTATTTCTCTCAGGGACTCAAATCATACACAAAAACTCACTGAACCAGCCAATTAAAATTATGGTGAATATTTATTAAACAACAAATAAGACAGACCAATAACAAACAACAAATAAACAAACCAGAACAACTAACGGCAATCAACGAGTGGGTGAAGCTAAGAGCCGGAAATGACGTCAGCCTTAGTAACTCTAAGATCAGCTGTTATTTTATATTAACGTTTAAGGACTTTAGAGATTAACTAGACTGGTAAGAGTGGGTAAGGAAACGGTGAACTACTGTTTAAACCACAAACAGAATTTTAAACTCAAGGAGGATGTACTGTTTCAGGGAAATAGTGAAGAGAGAGAGAAAGAGAGCTTTACGATCCTGGGCTTTCTGAGATTTTACAAGCACAAAAGTTTACAATCTGCTTGTTCGCAGATGAGATGAAATTGATCTCTTACTTTTTGGTACAGCAGTCAGATTTCTTTAATCCGCAGTTTCTGGGGAGATTCGTCTAAGTAAATGGTAAATGTCCTGTATTTGTATAGCGCTTTTCTAGTCATTCAGACCACTCAAAGCGCTTTCACATTACAAGGTTTTACATTCACCCATTCACACAACCCGATACGCAGATCGGGGGGCAACATGGGGTTCAGTGTCTTGCCCAAGGACACTTCGACATGTGGCGGTGGAAGCCGGGATCGATCCACCAACCTTCAAATTGGAGGACGACCGCTCTAACCACTGAGCCACAGCCGCCCATGTGAGCCCATCCTCTGAGCGTCGAATCTTCGGCCAGACGTGGAGAGGCTGTCCAGTTCTATGTAAGGATCACGGCTGGGAAGGAGGTCTCGTACAGAAGGTTGTTGTTGCCTTCGCAGGTCTTTGAGTTTCAAAGTTGCTGTATTAAAATAAAAATGCTTTGCGTGCTTGAGCGTGCGCCTAACTAAAAAAAAACAAAAACTAGGAAGATAATAATGAAGATGGCGCGTTACAAAAAAAACAAACACTTAAGTTTCAAACAAAACGAAGAGTTTTGCAAACAAATTGATAAAATAAAAACTGAAAAGATTTAAACTAGAAAAATGAGGGAAAATAATAAAACGAGCGAAGAAAATAAAAACTTAGGTCAGGAAGACAGAGACGTCAGGGAGAGAGTGACATAAGGGAAAGAGGGGGAATGAAGCCAAGCATCAAGCTTTATACAGCTTTGCGGGGCCTGCCTGGGGGAGTCTCAAGGGGGAGGTATCCTCAGGAGATTTCATCCAATGGATTCTCCTTGGAAAGTCAACTTTTAAGACTAACTTTGATCTCGAGGTTGGAGATTAACTTATAACTTTATAAAGAACGCTCCACTCTTTGTGAAAGGTACAACTATAATCATTTTATCTTTTAACAAAAGTAACAAACAGCATTTTCATACTCTAATAACACACTGTAACAAACAAACTGTGAAATTCACAGTAACTAACTGGCAGCAATTGACAAGTAAGTTATTGTAAAAAAAATTACAACATCATAGCTGAATAATTGATCACAGTAATTAGAATCTACTATAACAGTTTTTAAAGCAGTATTTTCTAACTGTAAAATATAACACCGTATATTAATTTTACTTTTTGTGTATGTCACTGTAATATTATAGTTACAATATAATTAAACACAGCAGCGGTATGCATTACCTTATTTTATACAGTAAGAAATATTTGGAAATTCACAGTAACTAACTAAATTACAATGTCAACGCTGTATAAATAAACACAATAATTTACTGTATATTTTTTTAGAGTGGTATTTCTAAACTTTAAAATGTCATTACCTCATTAAACACATGCCTGAAGTGTTGTTTTGACTCACCCAGCCACATTTGAGTAATCTTTGGATATAGTATCTGCCGGCTTCCCCTCTGGGCTTCTAAATGCCTTGTTGTACTCAATACAGAGGCCACATCAAGGTCTCAAATACAGAGGTGGTTGAGAGGAAAAAATATTTTTGGTGGATTTTAAGATACAGGATTTTATTTTTCAAATCTACTATGTGCCTCAATAAAACAAAATATCGACCCTTTAATATTGTGGCTGTTCTTAAGATTCAAGATATGCTATAACTTACTGAATAAATGAAGACAACAAAAGATATGTTTGCCATTTTATTGTTTGTGCATAACTACAAAACAATGGATGAATCTCTTTACATGAAAACATATAACCACCATTAAAGGAGACCTACCATTTTTTGCAACCTGGACCTTCTTTGTAGTGTGCAAATAGTCATTTACTCACCCAGACAACTTTAATGCCATCTGAAGTTCTGTAGGAAATATTTAGATCCCTTCCTGAGCAGCTTATATCCATATAGTTATAGTGATAGTTAATAGGGCAAGAAAACTGCCTCTAAATAATTCATTATCGGCAACAAAACACCTTAATTTTGCCAATTTTTTGCTTTGACATGCTAGCTCTATTCTCTTGTTAGTTTGTAGCATCTTTGAGGTGTTTACTTATTACAATCTGGGATCTCTAACAGGCGTTTTGTAAAAAATAGCTGCCGTTCCAAAAACCATCAACTGAGGGTGCTTTCAGTGACATCACGGCCACTATAAAATGGAAGTGGGAGTCTAAGAAGAAATTTCACTCTGTGCTATACAATAGCAGTCGGTAGACTGAGGTTGCTAGTGCAAATATAAACATAGTTTGTTTGTTCTAATTTACAAATTTTCCCAAAATTGTGCAGCACAAAGCAAAAGATACAGTGTAACCTGCAGACTATAACTACCATGGCATGCAGCCATGACGTCACTGAAAGCACCCACCATTAATGGCTTTTGGAGCGCCGGCTAGTTTTACAGAACACCAGTAAAAGTCCCCTGATGTTAACAACTGAACACCTCTGAGATGCTACAAACCAACAGAGGAATAGAGCAACTGATTCATAACAGTAACTTTAGAATGAAGGTATTTTGTTGCAGATAATGTCTTATTTAGAAGCAGTTACCATCCAGGATTCATTATTAACAGTTAATTAATAATGCAATAATTATTGATGTTCACTCATCTGGAAGGGGTCTAAAAAACTCCTGGAGGACTCCAAATGGCACCAAAGTTGTCTGGGTATATAAATGAATATTTTGCATGCTAGAAATTGGCCTAGGTTGCAAAGAATTGAATTGAATTGAATATACTTTATTGTCCCACGGGGGGAAATTACAAGGAGATACAGAAAACAGCTTGACCTTCACTCTCCAGGCTGCCAAGCGTCAGAGTATACCCGGCGCACGTTGTTCAGGCCAGCCAAGATCACACAGGAGAATACATACATATACATACATACATATACATAAGCACGCATCAGCCTGTGTGTTAGGGAAAAAAAAAAGATGAATAAGACCACGTAAGGTCAGAGGGAGGAAAAAAAGGTTCCCTACACCCAGTGTCCCAACATGAGGGGCGCACGATGTAAGCAATAAAAACCTCCAGCAGGGGGGGGACCCACGAGACATGTTGAGAACTTTCTTGAGGGTGTGAATGTAATCAGTGTATGTGGTTGTGTGCGGAGAGTTATCAAGGACACCGTCCCTGGGACAACGCAGATGTTCTGTCTTCCACAGTCTTTGGCGCCCGGTGGACACGGGTAAGGAGGGGGCTGTGTGTCTAGGTGCTCACTGCTCCAGGAGGAATTTAGTGTTTTGGCCTTGAGGCCAGCCGAAATGAGATAACAGAGATTAAGTCGAAGCTGAAGAATTCCAACAGCTTCTCATTGTCCATATGGTGCACTATTGTGGAAAAAAAAGTCAGAATCATCCGAATTAGGCCAAATTGCATAGTACCAATAATCAATCAATCACTTCTCCACTCAGAGCTGAAACTGCAACTTCTCCAAGGTGGCACCAATCCTTCCAGTGAGATCCAGCAGCGCACCCAGTTTACGGTTCAGCTCCAGGACCCCATCAGCCAGTTTATGATCCCGCACCTGGACGTCCCGGTCCCGTTTGAGAATCAAAGCCAGCTGGTCGCGGTACTGCTCTGACACCGCATCCAGTTTGCGATCCAGATCTCCGAATCTTTTAGTCCAAGTGTTGCCAGATGCGGCCCATTCAATCCATAACTTTAGAATTTGTAGATACATCAGGTAACCACCAACGCCGATCAGCAGGTACCCCACGATCAATAATCCAAATATGTACACATCCTCCAAGTCTTCGACAGTCAGAACAGACAGGCATACCATCTTCCACTCACCCCAGGAATCCATGGTAAACCCAGCGGGGGGGGGGTCGACTCCGGGCATGACGGCTCCCCCTTTTTCAGCCTTAAGTTTGAAAAAACTTTGTCCAATGCCTTGAGTGACCACGAAACCAGATCCATTTTCTAATTTTCAATTTGCAGCAGCCAGTACAGAGAAACACAGAGACGAAAAGAAAAGCAGGAACCGTGGGGGAGGACAAAGATAAGGGAGCAGCTGGAAGAGTGACCGTTCACAACGAAAGGCGGAAGAGAAGAAGAAGAACAGAAAGTCTCCATTAAGTGTTTAGAACAAGTTATAAACACTGTTACGGCCTTTGGGCTGAGAGTTGCGTGCACCTGTCTGTGTTTTTTTTGTTCTTCTCTTTTTACTTCCCCGGAGGGGAACGGGGGACGTCAGCCACTCATAGTTTTTGTGCTTCTCTCTTAGACCAGAGCTAACCACAGGCAATCCCTGTGTTTTGTAGAGCTCTTTGAAAAATAAACTGAGATCGCTTCTTTTTTAAACATTGAATCCCTTTGTTTCTTTAGATACCGCTGTTTTTCATTTCTTTTATTATTGTTATGGCTTATTCGAGCCTGGATCATAACAAACACTCATTACAATTACTAGCTTTCTATCCATAAATGGTAAAACTATTTATTTACAGTGGGGCAAAAAAGTATTTAGTCAGCCACCAATTGTGTAAGTTCTCCCACTTAAAAAGATCAGAGAGGCCTGTAATTTTCATCATAGGTATACCTCAACTATAAGAGACAAAATGAGGAAAAAAAATCCAGAAAATCACATTGTCTGATTTTTAAAGAATTTATTTGCAAATTATGGTGGAAAATAAGTATTTGGTCAATAACAAAAGTTAATCTCAATACTTTGTTATATAGCCTTTGTTGGCAATGACAGAGGTCAAACGTTTTCTGTAAGTCTTCACAAGGTTTCCACACACTGTTGCTGGTATGTTGGCCCATTCCTCCATGCAGATCTCCTCTAGAGCAGTGATGCTTTGGGGCTGACGCTGGGCAACACGGACTTTCAACTCCCTCCAGAGATTTTCTATGGGGTTGAGATCTGGAGACTGGTTAGCCCACTCCAGGACCTTGAAATGCTTCTTACGAAGCCACTCCTTCATTGCCCGGGCGGTGTGTTTGGGATCATTGTCATGCTGAAAGACC
>SSNP01000132.1:49569-77460 GCA_006937955.1 Pachypanchax playfairii
TAAGCAGCTTGGTGTGAAGAAATCAACTGTGGGAGCAATTATTAGAAAATGGAAGACATACAAGACCACTGATAATCTCCCTCGATCTGGGGCTCCACGCAAGATCTCACCCCGTGGGGTCAAAATGATCACAAGAACGGTGAGCAAAAATCCCAGAACCACACGGAGGGACCTAGTGAATGACCTGCAGAGAGCTGGGACCAAAGTAACAAAGGCTACCATCAGTAACACACTACGCCGCCAGGGACTCAAATCCTGCAGTGCCAGACGTGTCCCCCTGCTGAAGCCAGGACACGTCCAGGCCCGTCTGCGGTTTGCTAGAGAGCATTTGGATGATCCAGAAGAGGATTGGGAGAACATCATATGGTCAGATGAAACCAAAATAGAACTTTTTGGTAGAAACTCAACTTGTCGTGTTTGGAGGGGAAAGAATGCTGAGTTGGATCCAAAGAACACCATACCTACTGTAAAGCATGGGGGTGGAAACATCATGCTTTGGGGCTGTTTTTCTGCAAGGGGACCAGGACGACTGATCCGTGTAAAGGAAAGAATGAATGGGGCCATGTATCGTAAGATTTTGAGTGAAAACCTCCTTCCATCAGCAAGGGCATTGAAAATGAGACGTGGCTGGGTCTTTCAGCATGACAATGATCCCAAACACACCGCCCGGGCAACGAAGGAGTGGCTTCGTAAGAAGCATTTCAAGGTCCTGGAGTGGCCTAGCCAGTCTCCAGATCTCAACCCCATAGAAAATCTCTGGAGGGAGTTGAAAGTCCGTGTTGCCCAGCGTCAGCCCCAAAACATCACTGCTCTAGAGGAGATCTGCATGGAGGAATGGGCCAAAATACCAGCAACAGTGTGTGAAAACCTTGTGAAGACTTACAGAAAACGTTTGACCTCTGTCATTGCCAACAAAGGCTATATAACAAAGTATTGAGATTAACTTTTGTCATTGACCAAATACTTATTTTCCACCATAATTTGCAAATAAATTCTTTAAAAATCAGACAATATGATTTTCTGGATTTTTTTCCTCATTTTGTCTCTCATAGTTGAGGTATACCTATGATGAAAATTACAGGCCTCTCTGATCTTTTTAAGTGGGAGAACTTACACAATTGGTGGCTGACTAAATACTTTTTTGCCCCACTGTATATCCATAAAAACAGTGGCAACATCATAAAACATTTTTGTATAGAACTCCAAAATAAACAATCTATAAAACAATGGATACAAGTACGAACATATCACAATCACCAGTTTTTTAACATCTACAAAGGCAATTAAAACAGTGCAAATAACATATAAACAAAACGATTTTTGCATTGAGCATGCTGTAAAAAATGTTTGTCCTTCAAGTACAGACTTGCCTCTTAAGACTCTTCGTTTGTTAGGATCAGTCTCTTAGGATTCTGCCCATCTGTTCCCTAGTACTGTTCCACAGCAACATTCTGAAAATTAAAACAATCATGCTAAATAAGAAGTTCTAAAATAAAAAAAGCCCCTACTCCTCCTCCCACTGCAAGACTGCAGTCTGCGCCACCAGTATCGGGTTACAAGACCAGTAACTTTCTAAACTTTTGCGACACTATAGACTTTGTTTACAGGTGAGCTGCATAAACTCTCACCGTTTACTCCTCGGCTTAAAGGCTCACCAAAACCATCTCCTTTTTCATTGATAACCATGGACATGGAGTGTAGCTGACACTGAAAGGTGAAAATCAGCTCTATAGGCACAAGGTTTCCTCACATGGTGCACCAGTCTGTTATGTTGCCCTTCCCTTCAAAAAACACAATTGATGTCAAAAGCCATTTTTTGCAGCTAACGTTCAGATTTAAAAATATGTTTTTTGCTGTCAATGGCAGTGAATGAGTTCCGCTTTTTTTTGTTAGAAGGTTCAATTACTTATTTCACTCTGAAATTGTCAGGTTCTGGGGTTTTTGGTTTGTTTATTTATCATTATTGAGGTTTTGTGAAGTTGTGCTTTCACCTTGTTCCTCATGTGTCTATGTGTATCTAGTGTTTTTATTCATCCCCAGCCGATAGGTTCAGCTTTTATTTCCTCTTGAATTAGATTCCTCTTTTGCTTTTATTTTGGTTATGTCTGTACTTCTTGTTCTCCTCATGTGTCTTTCAGTATCTTGTCAGCTCAGCTTGTGTCTTCAGTCTAGTGTTTTTCCGTTCAGGTGTTTCTTATTTAGTGATTGGTTTGGTGTCTATTTAAGCAGCCAGTGTTTGTCACTCCGTGTCAGTCTGGTAGGCCCCCTCCTGGATCATATGACTAAATACAGCCTATAATGAGTTCAAATTCAGTGAGTAGCTTCCCCAGAATGCTTTGCGGGATTTAAGCCAATAAAAGCTGTAGAGACGTCAAGACGTTTATAGACGTCTATGGCACTGAGTGTTCGAAATTAGTTTGACGTCTGTAGACGTCTATGGCACTGAATGAGTTAATGTAGTTAGTACTTGTCTGTTAGCAAGGGGTGTACCATCTTGGGTGCCTCACGATTATGATTCAGGTGAAATGATACAATTATAAAACGATTGGGGAAAATATGCAACAAAAATAATGATTTTATAATTGTTGCATATTTTTCCCCATTCGGGGTTTTATTTTTTCCTTCATTTTCTATTAATGAAAGCTTCCTGTCTTATTTATTTCAAACTACAAATAAAATCAACACGTTCAAAATATACACTCACCGGCCACTTTATTAGGTACACCTGTCCAACTGCTCGTTAACACTTAATTTCTAATCAGTCAATCACATGGTGGTAACTCAGTGCATTTAGGCATGTACACATGGTCAAGACAATCTCCTGCAGTTCAAACCGAGCATCAGTATGGGGAAGAAAGGTGATTTGAGTGACTTTGAACGTGGCATGGTTGTTGGTGCCTGAATGGCTGGTCTGAGTATTTCAGAAACTGCTGATCTACTGGGATTTTCACGCACAACCATCTCTAGGGTTTACAGAGAATGGTCCGAAAAAGAAAAAATATCCAGTGAGCGGCAGTTCTGTGGGCGGAAATGCCTTGTTGATGCCAGAGGTCAGAGGAGAATGGCCAGACTGGTTCGAGCTGATAGAAAGGCAACAGTGACTCAAATAACCACTCGTTACAACCAAGGTAGGCAGAAGAGCATCTCTGAATGCACAGTACGTCGAACTTTGAGGCAGATGGGCTACAGCAGCAGAAGACCACGCCGGGTGCCACTCCTTTCAGCTAAGAACAGGAAACTGTCAGAGGAATGCTTCCAGCACCTTGTTGAATCTATGCCACGAAGAATTGAGGCAGTTCTGAAGGCAAAAGGGGGTCCAACCCGTTACTAGCATGGTGTACCTAATAAAGTGGCCGGTGAGTGTATTTTGCAGAGCAAGGTTACTTTACCATGTCAAGCATTACAGAAACTACTTTAAAATCTAAAAAGAAATAATTAAACTTTATCAGAAAATAAACCATAAATAAAACCTCCCTTTAAGTCCTGGTTTTTAGACTAAGTTTGACAAATAACAACAAACTTTATCTTCTTAGATATAATTGCGAATATCAGAACCTCACCTTGAGCTAGGCGTTTTGCCAGTCAAATGCAGAGAAGGCATTCATGAAGGAGACGACGCGTGGGTTTATATCAGATGTCTTTCGCTTGACAGTTACGCTAGATTTCCTGCTCGTCTGGACTTTGGCTGTGTTCTTGATTGAAACTGGATTTATCCTGGCAAGGAACCGAAAAGAAAAGAAAATTAAAGTTAAAATATCTTTTGGCCAGATTAACATATCATCCTAACAGATGTCCTTTCAGGACAGATCAAGAAGCTTTAAATCAACATGAGAAAAAATATGATCTTTAAGAATCAAGGTGCGTGTTTCAGCAGCGACACTTTAATTAAGAGGAAGCGCACTTGTTTAAACGGGACCTTGGTACCGTGATGTTTACATTTGCAGGTAGTTGTTGTTCCTTCAGTAATACTAATGATTCACTTTGTAAATATTAAAGGCAATAAATATTAACAACCTTGCTAAACTGTATTTTATAATGCTGGTAAAAAAAAGCGGGAAGTTGGTTTCAAGTCATATTCCTTCTTCAGCCTTACATTCTCAGACCGCCATTGTTTTTGTTGCTGATGCAGCAAAGGAGGGTCATGTACTCGGATACACTTTTTTTTAAAGCTCGCAAGATGATGCCCTGCACAACAAGTTGCGTTGTTGTTAATACCAATTTTTGCAGCACAAATCTTTGCACAGGTGTTGCATATAGCAGCTGCTTACTTTTGCAAAATGCACCAAAATGTTTGACTTTTTTTGTTTTAGCACTTTGATCTGCAAACTGCAGAGAACTGTTTTTGAAATTAGAGAGATGGAGCTGAGCTCAACTCCTCTGGTCATCACAGGACTGAGGATCATTCATGTGACTGATGGTGGCACATCCACAGGGACATTTTATAGGAAAGTAACAAAATTCAGCACCGAAGATTAGATTTTTCAGGTATCTCAACCTACCAAATGTTTTCAGTCAGTACCAAAGAGGTCTAGAGTGTCAGCACCAGCCCTGGGCGTCAGTTAGCCTTTCTTGTGGTTGACTGAGACTTTTTTTTTGAATTTCTGTCCTTTTCCTGGGGTTGTTGCTGGAGGTCTGTTATTTACCATTTTATGTCTATTGCTGCAGCAGCGCTGCACGTATTCGGGGTATTTTGACCCGAGGCTGCACTGCGTTCTCAATTATTCCGTCAATGTTTATTTATGCTACATTATTTAATAAAAATGATCAGGGTTGACAAATGAAAATGACCCAGATTTGAAGACTTTTTAAAGACTAACGTATTTCCAAATTAATAAATTTCATGCTTTTAAGACTTTTTAAGACCCCATGGGAACCCTGATTTGCCTTTAAATTACAGTAGAATATCATTGGCAATACCTCTGAACAAATTCCAGTGTTGTGACTGCTTCGACTTAATATTCAATGTTTAATACATAGAAACTGGCAAACAGGACGGCCAAGGCAGTTGTGAAATCCGGCATGGGAGGTGAAATTGGAATTACAACCCGGCCCTCTATGGACAGCATCCACTTGTTAGCAGACCAAATAGTGTCACCTGCAACAACAACAATTAAATTACAAGTAATATTTGACTCTGTAGACCCTCTTCCCCGGTTCAGTGCTGCAGTGGCTGAGTGGGCATGAGGGTGTCTCGTGACCAGACAGCCATTGGCACCTTCTGGTCCCACCAAATCAATGTTTTTGGAATGTTCTCTCTGGGCACTGCAGTAATGACACTTCCTCACTAGTAAGGTTGCTCGATTATGGCAAAAATGATAATCACAATTGTTTTGATTTAAATCAAGATCTCAATTATTTAACACCATTTCTAATTAATGTTGATAACCTACATTTTTGGAACTTTAATAGTAGCTATTAACAGTTTTTTTTTAATTTTTTTTTTGCCTTTTTTAACAAGAGAAACCTCATTAATTGGAGTTAAAGTTGCACTTTGTCTTAGAAAAAATATAAAGGTACATATTGATAAACAACAGAAAGATAAACAGTGCAAATATTTGCAAGAAGATAGCAAGTTATACCATTTAATCTAAGACGTTGTTTACTGGCCTATATTTTTTCCTAAAGATTTCTAAAGGGTTTTTCTAAAGATCGGTGATCGGCCAAAAAACTGCAATTGGTGCACCCCTATAAATTATGTCTTCTGAAATAGCATTTAGTTGTAAAGTTGAACTGCCACAAGACTTGACTGACTATATTCTTTGAATGACCACTTAGTTTAGTTCTTCTTTAAATCTGCTTTTATGAAATGACAGTTTTACCTAGTGCAATGAGCCTTGGGGTGCTGGGGAAGGCGAACTGTTCCTCAGCATCGGCAGCAGTTGTTGTCACCTATGAAAATTAGAATTTAGATTATTTATTTATTTTTCCCCAACATTGTCATCACAACAGTTAAAACTCCCCTAAGCAGAGTGGTGGACATTGCTATGACATCAAGCTACAGTAAGTAAAAAGAAAGAGTACTATTTATTGTGGATAATAAAATACACAAAAAGAGTTGAGTATAGAAGGGAGTAGTTACCATCTTGTTCCATGAGAAAGTAGCAATAGATAACAGTTAATCACTCAGATATTTTGACTAGTATTCTAAAACACATTCATTTTATGAATCCACAAGGCAACAATATGGTAAAGAAAATGAAGAAAATACTGAAAGAGCCATGTGTTCACAATAAACAAAGAACTACTTACAATAAGAGTTATTGAAGACCATTATTATCACTTACATCAGCAAGTATGAGAAGAGCATCCTCTGCTTCCTTGAAATGTGCCATCATCACCAGGAGTGCTGCAAGACCATCTGTGCCCTCTCTGTCTTCCTTCAAAGCATCTTTCAGAGAGCTTTAACTTCCTTGGTCCAACTCATCACCTGGCATCTGAAGTACTCCAGGAGCCTCTTCCCCTTTTTATCCATGTCATCCTTCAGTCTGGTGTACAAGTCAACACCAGTTAGGGTAGTGAAGTGGGAAAGTAAGAACTTCCAAGACAGGAGAAATGGCCACTGCTTAGTGATGTCCAGAATGCTGGCGGATGGGTCAGCATTCTCGTTGTTTTGGATATGTTATTATCATGAGCTCCTTTACCCTTCCTCTCTCAGCTGCCTTAGGCCCCTCTTGAGTAAAAATATATCCACCATTTCTTTCTTCTTTTCTTCAAAGGAATGAGCAGTTTCCCCCTCTGGGTACTCCTGCGGCTGCCAGTTAATACAACCATCACTGTCGATTTTAGCACGTTTGGCAGGTGGTGGTGGCTGGTCCTCATCACCTGTCTGTGACCTTCTGGGCCTCCTCAGGCGAGAGAGTGTGTTGTCTCTATTGACATATTCAACTCTGGCCTTCAGCTGCTGCAGTAAGGTAAAGTATCCACATCCAATAATTTCCCCCTCTTCAGTGTTATCTACAAAGCTGCCAGGATACATCTAAGTTTTAGCTTTTGCTACTGTTGTGCAGTCTTTGCGCGTCGGATTCAGGCAGTGCTCTCTCATGGAATCGACAATGACTTTCACCATGTGTCAGCGATCCCCTGGCTTTGGACAGTTACCAGCATCAATGGCTCTTTTGAGAGAGGGCCTCATTTCTTCCTACGGCACTTGAAATTTGTCCACCCAATCGCTTTGTCCATGTGGACTGGGTAATGGAGTGGTGGAAGGCTCGTTTGAGAATGAGCAAGAGGGGGAAGAAACAAGTGAAGAGGGGGTTGATGGGGGACTTTCTTGATCTGAATGACAAAATTACATAAGCAAAAAAATATTTACTGTTTCATTCCTACATTTTAAATCTTGAGAGGAATTATCATCAGGATAAAATTGCAATGAACATTAACAAGTAGGCTAATTATGAAGGCTTACAACTTTTGAAATAATGAATCAATCTTCTGCACTGAATGGGTGAGAGTAGATGACTGTTGTCTGCCTCTTTAATAAACTGAAGATCATCTGGCCCTTCCACCTTCTCCCTCTGTAGCTGTGGGAGCACACGCTCTATAGCATGCTCAACGGACTCCATGAAGTCTTTTACCTGAAACACACTGAATGATGCAAGGCAATAAAGTTGAGACTAAACTGATTATATGTGGGCAATGGATAGTAATCTGCAAGGCTGTCCACAGGCACACACTCATAATGACAATCATGACTGTTTTTAGACAGTGTACACCGAGATCCAAAACACGTACTGACTGATAAAGTTCAACAACAAAATGTACACATGCTTGATTAATCAGTATGAGCACAATTTTCCCGAACTTGTAGTCTATGTCATTTTGGTTAACAACAACAGTCATGCCTCTTTGGTATAGCGTCCCTTTAAATGTAACAGAGGGTGTTTCAAAAGTGTCCTCTGTGTGAAAGCCATTGACACTGGCAGCGCTCTGTATGTCTGTATGTCTACCTGGTACAGCTTGTCATGGAACTTTGTGGCTTCTCCTATTTGAAGCAATGGAGGAAATAAACTGCCAGCATGCAAGTAAGCTTGCAGCAACTGGTGTCTTTCAGCTAAAGTGCTGCAAAGATTTTTAAAATTATGAAGCTTCCTTGCACACTGCTTGAAATAACTGCTTGCTTTCAAACCGCAATGTCCATAATCGGATAAGGGGACCAAAATGGAGGATGAGCTCAGGGTAGTGAACAAGGTAACGGTGTTTGGGCTGCAGTGAATTTCCTGGGAATTTGTTTATTCTCATTTCAAGGTACTCCCCAATAAGCATTTGAAGAAATGCAACTTGGTTTTTGTGGATCTTTGGTGCACATATTAGCTCAACAATCTCCCTCAACTTGAGACACAACTGCCAAACATCATTTTCAAGGGGATTTTTTATTCTGTCCCAATCATACAGAAAGGAGACGAAAGAGGCACCAGTTCTGCGCTGCATGTTCACCAAGTTTTTCCCCATCTGTTTTTACCTCACAGGGTTTATTATTAGCATTGCTGCCTTTGTATGGGAAGTGTGATATCATCCTGTTTAGGTGGTTGTATGTAAAATGTTTCTCAGTCTTCACCAAGTGCTTTAAATACAAAGCGAGATCAACAGAAACAACCCCTTCGAACAGGTCATGACCAAGACATGGAGGGATACCTGGCTGGCAAACATAAAAATACTTCAGCTGATTGAATACGGAGTCAAACTTTACCCCACATGCCATTTCCCCCTCTGCCACACAGTTGTTGTAGGTCTCTACTGATCTGGCAGGACCTGCTTTTGTGGGTGTTTGCACCCAGGTTTCCCTGTCTATGAGGCGATACCTGCAGAAGTATCTGCTTCTACTAAAGTTTTCAGTAAAACCTCCAATGCAATGAGATCCTAGATTATCTCCAGTTATGGCCAAAACAGTACCCCTCACAACTTTCCCTTCAGGACCAAGAATACCATTGTTTTCGATGTCTTTCAGGTCATTAACTGCAGCAGAAAACAGCTTTTCTTGCCCCAAAAATTTGAAGTCCTCTTCCCTGCACAACAAAACTAGCTGCATTTGGTCAGTGGAAGATCTGTTGTGTGCTGTGATCTCTGCTAGTGTCAAATACACAGCTACGATCTTGTGCTTTTTTTTGCCAGAACCAAGAGGGTTCGCAACCTCAAATGAATCTTGATATAGGATATATAGAATTATGCCAACAGAGGATGGTGATTCATTTAACAATTTATTGTTTTTTATGATTTTGCCATCTCTCAAATCTTCAAGGACATCAGGAGTTGTTGACGTGTCAGATTTTACTTGGAGATATTGCTCTGTAACTGATACATGGCTAAGTAATGCTTTTAATGTATCTTTAATGGAAACGTACTGGAAAAATCTCTCTTTTCCATTACTATCAATGCCCAGGTAAATTGCTGTTGGCTCAACATAGTTGAATTCACGCTTGAAGAGTGTTCTCCAGGTTTGATCACTTCTAAATACCCCTTCATTGCATCTTTTCATGAGGTCAGTTTGAGACAGGTTATCAATGAGATTTCTGATTTCATTTTCAGACACTTTTAACTGTGTTAATTCCTGATGCAACTTAGAGAAAAGATAGGCTATGCTAGAAGTGTGAACCTGCTGGAACTCTGCAATTATTTTTTGAATCACACTGGTAGGCAGCAGCATTTTAGCTTGCATCTGCAGATAGAACAGGGCCAAATTCGTCATGAATTGATTTTCATCTATTTCATTTTCAGCACCCAACACTCTAAGATTGTCATCTTCATCTACATCTGTTTGAGCTGTTTTAGTCACTTCAGTGTCCAATGAACTAGCTGTGCTCGCAGAAGTGGCTGCAGTGACAGTGGTTGCAGCACAAGAGGTGCTAGTTCTTGCCTTATGTTTCTGACAGATGTGTAAGGTGAAAGATGAACAGACAGAAAAAGTCTTTAAACAGTTATCATAGGGGCACGGTACTTTTTCTCCACTTGTCAAATGAAGCTGGAAATGGTCCCATAAGGTTGCAACACGCTCAGAAACAAAGCTACATCCATCAAATTTGCATACTAAAGCAAGTGCTTTTGTTTGCGCCCTTGATTTAACGCTGGCTGCAGGACACTTTACATGTCCACACCGAAATCTAACATTTGCCACATTTCGGTGAATTTTTACATGTCGAATGAAAGCAGGAGTTGTCACAGCTTTGAACTGACAAACGGTACACGTGTAGCACATTTTAACCCGAATGGTTGTTAACTCAAACTGGTAGGACGTGGACTTTTCTTTTCCTATTTGTGACTACTCTGAGCAAACTATTGTTAAGCTAGAAAAGAAACTTACACAACGATGCACCTTGTGCTGCTCCACGCAGCTTCGTCGTGGTTAAAATAGTACTGTTCTTCTTCCCACAGCAGACTGAAGAATGAGCAAATTCCTCATTTCTCTGGAAACCGACTGATAACTTATCGTGTTTTCTCCAAAAGCAGGCCGCAAATTCCTTTTTCTGGGAACAGTTTTGCTGTTTCCGCGCTCCAGGTGTAAATTGCGGGAGGATACACCACGACCAACGTAATGACGTAATCCAGTTGGCTGTCCGGGCATAAAAAATAATAATACACTATATTACCAAAAGTATTCGCTCACCTGCCTTTACTCATAGTATGAACTGAAGTGCCATCCCATTCCTAACCCATAGAGTTCAATATGATGTCGGTCCACCTTTTGCAACTATTACAGCTTCAACTCTTCTGGGAAGGCTGTCCACAAGGTTGAGGAGAGTGTTTATAGGAATTTTTGACCATTCTTCCAAAAGTGCATGGTAAAATGGTAAATGGCGTGTACTTGTATGGCGCTTTACTCAGGTCCTATGACCCCCAAAGCGCTTCACACTACGGTATGTCATTCACCCATTCACACACACACTCACACGTTTGGTGATGATGAACTACACACATGTTTGTAGCCACAACTGTCCTGGGACACACACTGACAGAGGCAAGGCTGCCAGACACTGGCGCCGCCGGACCCTCCGGCCACCACCAAACAGGCAAGGTGGGTTAAGTGTCTTGCCCAAGGACACAACGGCCTCTGATCTCTGGGCAGAGCAGGGATTCGAACCAGCAACCTTCCAGTTACCAGACGACCCGCTCTACCGCCTGAGCCACGGCCGCCACGCTGGAATTCACTGAGCTCCTGAGAGCGGCCCATTCTTTCACAAATGTCTTGGTTCAGAGTCTGCATGCCTGAGTGCTTGACTTTATACACCTGTGGCCAGGCCAAGTGATTAGGACACCTGATTCTGATCATTTGAATGGGTGAGCGAATACTTTTGGTAATATAGTGTATTCTACACTGAATACTCAAGCTGAAATCACCAGTAAAGTACACTAAATTTATAAATATCACAACAGCGACATTTTTTTAACCACTATTCTTTCTTTCTTTCTGTCTGTCTGTCTTTGTTTGTTTCTTTGTTTGTTTGTTTCTTTCACTCAAGCACTCAATCAGGTTAAATGAGTTGAGCATGCGCACAGCGAGTTGTCTTTCCGGGGGAAGAAAAAAAGTAAACAAACTCCGTCCTTTCTGCACGTCTTTCCCGCCCCATCGTGTGCTTGATCTGACGGGGTGGCTGTGGCTCAGTGGTTAGAGCGGTCGTCCTCCAATTTGAAGGTTGGTGGATCAATCCCGGCTTCCACCGCCACATGTCGAAGTGTCCTTGGGCAAGACACTGAACCCCATGTTGCCCCCCGATCTGCGTATCGGGTTGTGTGAGTGTTAGCCCCTACCCTCTCCCCCCGGTTTACATATCGGGTTGTGTGAATGGGGGAATGTAAAACCTTGTAGTGTGAAAGCGCTTTGAGTGGTCTGAATGACTAGAAAAGTGCTATACAAATACAGGACATTTACTCACGTTATCCCCTATATGGACCTTCTGCGGGTGATTACCGTTATGTTTGGGTTTTTACTGGTCGCATTAACCAAGCTAGCGGCTGAATACATATTGGTACTGCTCCTCTGCCACAGGAGAGGAGAGCAGGATGACAGGATGACTGCGCCAGCAGACCACTTCTGTTTACTTCCCGCTATGTTTTCTACTTGGGTCTGCGAAAGCGGAAAGACGTCACGCTGAAGTTGTACGCATATGCAGTGGGATTTTTTCACCCTTTCTTTCCGAATGGGTGTATACATGCACATCTATCCGAATGAAGATTGGACAAAACCACCCCTCTCGATCGGAAGGAAATTTCATTCTGATCAGGCTGCATCGTATCAAAACATTCTGATTGACATGTTTACATGACGTCTTTTTTTTCCGATTGGACGTTTATTCCGATTAAATGTGCCCATGTAAACGTAGCTACTGTCTCCTCTCTTTTAACCCACTATTTATTTACAAAAATAAATTACAATTTTCATTAGGATGTGCTGATTTAAATTATTTTTAAAGTTATTATTCAGACTGTGACAAGTTGCCCCAAACGACCATGTTTGCTAATGCTAGCTCTATCTTAAAGTTAGCTTAAATCAGAACAATGACTGAGGTATGACTCGATACCTTAATATCTATTTTAACTAGGGGTTTGAGTTACTTTTAAATAAAATCCTTTTTTAGTATTTCGGCTTCTTGTGTTGGAGTTGTACAATGGGATTAATCCAATGCTTAATTTGTAAATCAAAGGTTACCGGAACGCAAATAGCGCTATGAGACCAGAATTCACTGACTGATACTGGAACGCACACATAGACAAGTATGAACGCATACACATACACAACCGTTGGACCAGACCAAGCACTGTGCGCCAGCACACAGCAGGTGTAAAATGTCAAGCAGGGCTAGAGAAAGTGATGATAAACCCAGAAGAAGTAAGTTATACTGCCTTTTTGGTATTTTGATGCCGCTGTTATTTATCCCAACTGGCGCCGTTAACGGATCCTAGCAAACATTTACCGGAGCACACCCTTTCAAAATAAGACAGTTCCCGGATCTTGTTCCGGCTCAAATTAAGCCCTGGAATCACTCTTAGGTGGACATCTATTGGCTGCTGATTGACTTCCAGTGAAGGCAAGGTGAGCAAAAGCGGTTAGTTGCAGAGCGGAGAAGTGACAATGGAGGAGCATATGAGAGTTGTCGGTCCCATGAATGGAAAATTTGCTTTTCAAAAACGTCCCGACAGAACCATGGGTAACAATAGTGTTTTTCTTAGCTATTATTAAATGAGATTAAAAATAAAATTCATTAATTACTGCTCAAAATAATTCATCTCATCCAATTTTTAATCTCATGACAGCACTAATTTTAACAAGTCCACATGAATAAGTGTTAGGATTTTTTTCTGAATGAAGCTTGTTTAAAAAAAAATAGAGTTAATATTTTTTACTTTGGATGGTAGAAAATGGTTAAATGGTGCTCATCTCAACTTACAATGTCTTGTCCTCTTCTCACTCAGTCCATGAGACCTGACCATTCAAAGGAAGAAAAGTAGTACTCCAGTTTTTATTTGTGCCCTTTGGTGGAGAAGATAATTGCAGTGTGACAACTAGCCCCGGTCTCCTCTACTCGAAGGAGATGTCAAATAAAACTAAACGGTAAAAGTAAGATGGAATTTTTGGTGATGTTTTTTATTTGTGAGGCAAAATTATGGTCTTCCTTTGCTGCTGGTTTGGTCTTGGTTGAATTGCAATGAAAGTAATGATTTTGGAATCTTGTGAAAATTGTCTTCATGGATTGAATTGTTTGTTGTTTAAACTGTGAGCATTAAACAAGATACCCCTCGCAGCCACCAGTAGGGGCATGGAGCCTTTTATGACAACATCTTGAATAAAAATGTGCTTTTACTTTGTTTTGTGAATTAGATTTCTGTTAAAGAAGCCCTTCCATTACAAACGGTTTTTCTGAGGTTTCTGTTGAATATTTTAGCTCCACAAGTGTTCTTACCTTCATAGTGGGTGTGAAAACAGGTCAACAACTACTCTTTCAGTTTTAATCTCTCAAACTACGCAGGTGGTGATAAAACCCGAGTCCAAATGGCCTGTATCTGTTTCACAAACAGATTGCAGTCAGGTTTTTTATTACACTTTTTTTTTTCTGTCAGAAATATTATATTATTTCAGTTTGAAGTGCTACAACTAGTTGACTCTGGTGTGTGACTGTTTTGGTGCATTCACACTGGCCACTTTGTCAACGTCAAGCAACGCTAATAACGCTCCAAATTTGACGTTTGAAGTTGAAGCTCATAACGCCTGCCAGTCAGAGCGCATAGGCGTTAAAGCTCGTAAAGCCTGACCGAAAAAGAGCGCCAAGGCGGGGCTTCCTTTGTTATCGGATGTTCAGAGCTATGGCGGATCATATTGAGACAGTGGCTTGGATTTATTTACTTCATAGATCTAGACAACGTTGACGTCGGGTGCATCAGCAACGTTTGTGGATACACCCCATTCTTCAGATGCGTTCTGAGTTTGGTGAGTTTAACCATTTGCTCCAGGAGCTACGTTTGGATGAGGTTAATTTATCTTCCATTTTGGCTGATCCCGCTTCTTTCCGGCTACGTGCTGTGACGTCTTACGTCACTACGATGAGACGCTCTGATTGGTTGACATGCCGCTTCAAGAGCGTTATCAACGTCAAAAGTTCAGCTAGCTGAACTTTGAGCTTTTCTAGCTTTTCAAGCGTCAACGCCTGAAACGCTAGAAAAGCTTGAAAAGTTGCTGCTCATAATGCTCACAAAGCGCCGCAGAGCCGTTGACGTCTGTCTGACGCGCTTCACCATAGACTTTACATATAAACTTGCCGCTTATGAAGTTGATGGTTGGGCCGGTGTGAACGCACCATTACTGAGCATGTTTAAAGACTCATCTAAAATGCTGAAAATGATGTGATCAAAATTCTGATTTTCCTTTTGCAGAGTTAAAACTGAACTCCCTCTCTCCTCTCTCTCGTCTGAATCAGGGAATGTCTGCATATCATTTATTCATGGGAGAAAAATGTCAAGGAAATGGAGGGGGATCAAAGTGCACCATGAAAATTTTAAATACAAATTTCATGAGTTTGAAACCCAGACTTACATCTATATTTAACTTGGGGTTAAATCAGAATGAAGTCAAAGCTGATGGCATTTTACACCATCATGAAAAGGGCAAGAATACCGCTCACGTGCAGCTTGGTCATTTAACCCCTCCATCACCTTGGTATGAGTGGTAATGCACAGTCATGACAAGTGCTAATTTTATTCCTGTAAGCACATGTTGCTACATGCAAAACTACTTTTACATTCAGAGTGCAGCAGCCAGACTACTAAATGAAAGATGAAGGTTAACATTTCTGCTCTGTCTGCAAGATGAACAGATAATTCATATTTAAATACTTGTCACATGTTCACTCAGTACACACCATACAGATTCAACACAGGTCATCAAGTAAAGGTTTCCTCACAAAATCCAACCCTAAATCTACAGAACCACTCTGGTGAATTTGTAAAGCAGAATATTTGGTCTGCCTTTCTCTTGGATTATAACATCTCCAATTCATACAAGGTTGCAAAATGTAAATAATGCAATTCATTTGCTGATTTCATTGAAAATATGTGTTTATTTTAATTTTGGGGGCAATAACACATCCCAAAAAACTTGGGCCGGATAAAGTAAAGGCGCAAAAAAAAAATTGATATAATTTTAAAACAACTGATGAAACATTTCAAAATTATTTAGGTTAAGTGACACACCTTAGACAGGTCACCAGTCCATCACAGGCACAGGGACACATAGACAAACAACCACTCACACACATACACTCACACCTAGGGACAATTTAGAGTTGCAGTCCAGGATTTTCCTTTCACTACAAAAGGTTGTCAGAATAGACTAAATGTATGACAGGAAAGTCTACGTTGCATGAAGTTGATACATGACAGAAGAAAGAAGTGAACTGGCCATTGTGTTTTTTTTTTTGTTTTTTTGTTTGGGGGGTTGGAACAGTGTTTCAGTAATCAATAAGTAAGGTCAACATAAAATCTGTTGAGTTGAAATTTGACCTAAACCTTTTGCCCCCTTCACAATGGATGATGGACCCCGTTTCAACATTGAACACAATCAGCCAGACATTGATGGTTATTGCAGAGTGGACATATTTTAGCATGCACATCGACCTCATGCTCCATTACACTGTAGTATTGAGCAAGCTTGGCATGATCTTCTAGCACATAGTAGCATTAGCACCCCATGTTGCCCCCCGATCTGCGTATCGGGTTGTGTGAGTGTTAGCCCCTACCCTCTCCCCCCGGTTTACATATCGGGTTGCGTAAATGGGTGAATGTAAAACCTTGTAGTGTGAAAGCGCTTTGAGTGGTCTAAATGACTAGAAAAGCGCTATACAAATACAGGACATTTACCATTCTGACACATTTGAGAGAATTGTGCCAGGACAGGGACAAGGGATGTGGTACCTGTATGACATCACACAGAAAGTAGGAATGTCCAAAACTGTTTTTAAGTATCTGATCATTGTATCAGGGAAGTTATTTTTCACTGACTGGTTCTGGATCAGTGTGGACACACTTAGATCCCAATCCCATGCGTTGAAATACTGTTCATGTCCATGTCAACTATAGGGTTACATAATACCAGGTATGCAGCCATGTTTTGTTGACTAGTCCAGAAAAAGAACATCTTTCCTCAGGCACTGCAAGTGGGATGAAGGAGACCAACAACCAATGCAAATGTTGAAAGCATCTTTATTCTGCTACATTTAACCTGCTAAGACACCTTGTTTTTGTAAACATAAAGTCATATCATTTGACAACATATTTTCCTTACGGTTTAAAAGCTTTGGATGATGAAAGATTAAAGGACTTTTAAAACATTTTTGTGATTGTTTTCAGATAAAATCCAAACTAATCTCAAGAAACTACATTTCATAATGATTCAGAACACTTATTACATGTATCAATTTCCATCTGCCCCTACATTTCCAGGTGACACAGATCATGTGTTAGAGTGTCATTTTTCTAAAAACACACTCTAAAAAGAAATGCCTTGGGTCAACACAAAAAATCAACGTAACCCTCTGCGATAGCCTTTTTGAGTTGTCTCAAAAGAACTGCAATTGTCTTACACCAATTGGCATTTTTCTTTTGATGTAACCTTGTTTTTTTAATCTACAGTTATCTTTTTTACTTTTTTACGAACCAAAAAATTTGTATGTTCGCATACAATTTTAAGTTGGTTGCCTATTAATTTGAGTTACCTCAGTTTGACTTAAACGTTATGTAACCTAACTTTCCATTTGGTACCAACTCATTCTTTTTTATTATTTAAAAAAAACATTTTTGAGTTCAACCTAATAGCAATTTTATTTTACATTAACAGGCTGTGCAACATGCAAATGCATAGTTACAATTTTAAAACAAACAACAATTACTGTGTGTAAACATAGTCTATGGTTATAACCACATAACTATTCAGCTGAACATCACAAAAACAAAAGAACTCATTCTGGACTTCAGGAAGGGCAGAGAGGACCTGGCCCCTCTCTACATCCACGGCGACTGTGTGGAGAGGGTCCACTCCATCAGGTTCCTGGGCGTGCAGGTCTCTGATGATCTCTCCTGGTCTGCAAACACCACAGTGGTGGTGAAGAAGGCTCAGCAGCGCCTCCACTTCCTGAGAGTGCTCAGGAGAAACAACCTGGAGGAGAGGCTGCTGGTCACCTTCTACAGAGCCGCCATAGAGAGCATCCTGACGTACTGCATCACAGCGTGGTACGCGGGGTGCTCAGTGGCAGACAGGAGGGCTCTGCAGAGAGTGATCAACACAGCCCAGAGGATCACTGGCTGCTCTCTGCCCAGCCTGGAGGACATCGCCAACTCTCGCTACCTCAGCAGAGCTGGTAACATCATTAAGGACTCCTCCCACCCCAGTAACTCTCTCTTCAACCTGTTACCATCAGGAAGACGGTACAGGTCATACAAAACCAGGACCAACAGACTCAGAGATACCTTCTTTCCAAAAGCTATCTCTGTAGTGAACAACAACAACAAAACCAGATAAAATCAGCCCACAAAATTTCACACATTACTGATCATATTGATCAACGTGTAATAAAGTGTATATATTGTTATTTATTAGTACCCTTTGTTGTTTTTACTTATACTTAATTGTTTTTGATTGTTTTATATTTTTGCACCAAGTGAGAAGCGCTCAAATTTTGTTGTACATTGTACATAAAGGCTATTCTATTCTATTGGAAATAAAACAGTTTTCATTCCAAAGTTTAAAATTTTCAAGAAGCTTGACACATTTTTAGAAGCAGCAGTCAAGTTTTAGAAAGAGTTTTTGAAACACCTCAAAAGTGTATTTAAGTTGTTTAGCATAGGTGAGTTTTAGTGCATATGAGTCCCATCAGTAGAGCACAACACCTGGGAATGTTGTTTTCCTCAAGTACCTTGGTTTACTCAGTCACAATGGCAGCCACTCTTTTCTCTGCATTACCAGTGATGACAATATTCATGACCAGGTCTTGGAGATGGCTTTTAAAGGCTTCGGTGTCCTTCAAAAACATCACAGACAATATTGGGGATTGCAAAACAGACTAGAATTAAAAACAAATTAAAAATTGTAAACTCACTAAACTCTAATTGTAACATTTTGAAATATACAAAAAATGAATGAACAAAATGTCTGTCATTGTTGTAGTAGGCAGCATGCAGCGACACGCGGCGGACACCCTTCATTCGCACCCAGTCACCCAGAACCATAGGGCCCTTGCTTTTCTGACCAAACTTGGACAGGGTCAGGAGGACAGAGAGGTTAGGGTTGCTCGTGGCAGTCGAGACAGCCTTGTCCAGAACCCTCAGGACAAAGTCCTGGTCCTGCTCCAGCACGTGGAAGCGGGATTTGTCGGACAGGCTGTTCTTCTGTATTGATTCCCTTCCCATGTCCTCCGCAACTAGATCTCTAAGTTGGTCAGATAAAACAGCTCTCACACGGTTCAACAGGACCGCTGCCTCGTGCCTGGCGAGAGTCTTATCACCAGCATTGGTCCTGTGATCGGGATACAGTGGGACAACGGTTAAGTTTAATAATCCACTGTCTCCTGTCTGTGCAAAGCAGTGGCCATAGGCATGCTTCAGCACCACCCTCTGTCAGTGCTTGAACCCACTACCTGAACATGTTTATTCAGGTAGTGGCAGTGGGGCTTTGGGGTGTTAATGGAGAAGGGGGGTATGGCGAGGTAGGAGATGGGGGTGGTAACATCCCTGAACCCTCTTAGCTCCACCCCATCTATATGATACCCCATCTCAATCACTCCAGAGGTAGCTTGTGTAGAAAATAGGGATCTTTAGGCTTTCGGCCCCCAAAAAATCACACACCTCAAAGTATGCCTCAAAAGGTTAGTGTTATTTTCCTCTCCCAGAGAGAGCAGGTCAGCAAAAGATGCCATGTCTGTATGTCCTTCCATTCAGAAGCAAAGTGAGCTCCAATGCTGTGTGCAGCTGCTTATATAGGGTCTCTTTGGGATAAAATAGAGTTTAAGTATTTTTTTCTTATTTTAACCAAATTTTGTTTTTTAATGTTGAGTTTTACAGGAAGGTCATACAGACATAGGACCAAGCTCTACCCCCCCTTGTTTTTTAACTTTACAATGGCTATATCTCAGGAATGGAGGGATGATTACCACCATTCTTATGACGGAACTTGGATAACTCTGGCTAGGAATGTGCTACCGTCTTGGGGGTGGTCTCAATATGTCCGGCATGACCTAAACTAGAGGTTTATGTATGTGATTTATGTGTGTGGGACTTGGTTGCAGATTAGAAACCCGCAAAAAACCTGTTTTTGCGTCAGGCTCCATAGCGTCCGGTGGGAAGCACATATGAGAACCATCACGCTGTGACCTTCGGGTCACGAGATCTTCAAAGTCAAAGTGAGATGACAAAAGTGAAATAACTTCCGGTGTGAGGTGCCTAGAGATGCAAGAGTGGAGTCATTGTGTTCCTTGTGAGCCAACCTAGGAATGTCCTAGAGACATGGGGGTTAAAACTGTTAGTCTAGTCCTAAGCTATTCGTGGATATGTGTACTGTTTCTGTGCGACAAGGTTAAGGCTTCGAAACCCTTGAAAGTGCTTCTTCTTTTTCACTTACAGTAGATACACAATGAGTGAACGAGCAGCAACTTTCCTCCTGAAGGAGACAATCTTTTATCCCTCTGATTTTCACCCCAGGAGCTCCTCCTCATGTTGAAACCATCTCCACCAATTTTGGTGTGCACAGATCAAGCTGTGTCATGATGGTGGACTCCAAGCTCACTGTTGTGATTCTTTTGAATTCTTCATTAATCTGCAAATTATATCTGAAACAAAACCCCAAATAAGAATAAAAGCAAAGTGGTAAATATGTTGTACAACAACAAAGACAAAAAACTAAGAAACAAGATCAATGAATTACCATCATAAAAAAATTCAGTATGTCCAGGACTTAAAAATGCTGGCCAGCGATGCATGAAATCTCTCACTGCTGGTTCATCATGAAGAATTTCTTGTCTTCGCAGAGAGAAAGTTACATTTTTCAGTCAGCAATGCAACTTCCTATCTTGATATTTCAACACACCAGAAACCGAGACAAAATTACTGATTCTTCAGTCACTTCAAGCTTCAAACAAATTCACACTAACCAGCTTGAAAATAATACATACACCACACAATCTTTCAAATAAAACTACTTAAAACTAAATTACCAGAAGCACATGTCTCAAGCTAGCTAACTAACAGGCTCATGCACTCGATGTCAAAATGAGTAATAATGTTTCGGTAAGCAAATACATTTAATAAAGAAATGTGTGCATACTGTAAGTAAAAGGAAACCTACCTTGAGTTATACTTTTGCAGTGGAATTGCTCACTTTTTTGCTAATGTGGTCACACAGTTTAGAACATGAAAGGACATCAAAGTACATGTTGAGTAGGTGGAGCCATGTGCGGAGTGAAAAACAAATCTGCTATTGCGACAAATTACATTGAGAAGCTAATTTTTTGAGTTTCTACAAAATGATTTTCTCAGTGCTTGTTTCCAAAAGAAAAAAACTCTGTCAAACAAGACATTATTTTAACTCAACCGAATTGCACATTGTTTTGAGTCAAAACAGGGTATCGTAAAAACATTTGAAACACAAAAAGTATACCTACATCAATTAATTAGACATTTCTATTTACAGCAATACAATAACAGTAATTATAGCAACATCTTACTTAGATGACTTATTAGACTGCAGTCTCTCAACCTGCATAGTAGCGTGTATGGCATGAGGATTTTAGAGATGACATTCATACAGTTTAGGTTCATCATCTGTTGTGTGTTTTGTTAACAGAATGGTTGTGTTAATGTTTTAGCAGAGTAAAGATGCTACAGCTTCATCATGCTAGATGGCCATTTGATGTCAGTTTATCTTAGTATTGCTCTTGTTTTATTTGCTTTTGACTTAATGTTCCTGTGTTGAGTAAAGGTGTTTATTTCGGAGAAGTAAATGCCCCTCTTTTCCTTTTACGTGCTGTCTCTAGCAGAAATCTTAATCATGGACTCTTCAGCCATCTCTCATTGCTGCTTTGGCCCGTTTCTCTTTAAGTTTAAATCACATCAGTCAAGTAAAACATCTTGTTTTGAACACCCGCATGCTTGAGAATTGCAGGAAGGATTTTCAGTTTATAAGGTGAGCTTGCTGTGTGACCTGTTGGTAATTTGACTTGTCTCTGAGTCAGAGGCAGATAATTCTATTATTAGTAAATAATCTTTTCTGCATCTGAAGTTTCTGAAAAGCTTTCTATGGGGTAAAATTACTGTCAAAAAGACGTGTATTATTCATCAACAGTTGGTGCACAACTAGCAAATTATAAACTCTTGTTTCTGCCAAATCATATACAAACATAGTTAAAAAATTACAACTTCAATGATTCAAAAAGTCCAAATTCACAGTTGTGTCTTCTTTTATGAATCTAACAAGTAATATAAGGCTTTGGATATAAATTCATCCTGTGAGAATACATCGACATATCTATGCTGTGTCTCCGTCACAGTTTTCAGTTTGTGTTCTCAGTTTTCTTTCCCTTTCCCCATGTTTTTCTTGAATTTTGTCACATCAGCCTAAGGAGCACACAGCAGTGTGAAAATTGTAATGTTACATGATAATAACTTAAAGCTGGTCCCTCAAAAATATGTTGAAAAATCCTATCTTTGCACAAAATGTTTGAATTTTTGTACAGTTAGTCTGCAAAGTAGCAAGTCACACTCTACAAGGAAGTCAGAAAATTGTGTTATACACTAGGGTGTCTGAATCTTTCATGACCACCCGAGTGCCAGGTTATGTAACAGGATTGCGTAGGGCGTAATGATGTGTTACAGCATCTATTTACTAATTTACGATATGGCTTGACACATTTTACAAAGATCCACGAAGACACACAGGCAAGAGGAAACAGACCTGATTTTATAACTCTTAAAAAGCATTTTTACACATTCGGCAGTTTTACACAGACACATACACACACACAAAGACATAGAGATATACAGACAGACATTGGGTTATATATTTAACAAATGCTTTGTGGATTTTTCCTCATGTAAAGTTGAAACTTTGGATACCTGCTTCATTTTAAAAAGATGACAACAACTGGTGGGGTTTCTGCGGCTGCTGCTGAAGCTAGAGGAGGCTGTGTTTGTGCCCCTTGGGTTGTCCCAAAGTGACTTACATCATGTGGTGACGCGCACACAGAAATGTGTGAATCATCAGGTTGTCAATTAAGAAACAAGCCATGCAACAAGTCTCAGTCTAAGACCCATTCATACCAAAGACTGGAAAAATAACAACTCCTTTGTATTTAGGGTTCATTCAGCCTTCTTTTCTTTTGAAGACTGGCATATATAGATAGATAGATAGATAGATAGATAGATAGATAGATAGATAGATAGATAGATAGATAGATAGATAGATAGATAGATAGATAGATAGATAGATAGATAGATAGATAGATAGTCTTTATTTTTTAACATACCTGAAAGATCAATGCTGCCAATGAGAGAAAAACATACTTTTATCTCCTCACAAAAAACTTATTTTATCTGGTAATGATTCAAAAAGTCAAGTGGATAAATAAACCTGGTTTGACTTTGAAAATGGGATATCCCCAAACAATAATCTTTTTTGAAACAAAGATGATGGATCTGAGGCACTCCGTGCTGTTAAAGGTGAGATGACATCACTGTTTAAACTGGCGTAAAGCTATTTCATGTAGTAGATATGCCCGCATATGTCAACTCACAAAAGAATTTGATTAAAAAACTAACATGGCGGGGGTGTACGGGCAGGTCAGAATCCTCTTCTCAGCAACACGGTTCCTTTCATTAATGATATGTGGGTCTCCCTGGCTGACTTCGCTCTGATTGGCTACAACCATTGCCCGCAGCAAGCCTTTCTTCTCGGCTCCGTCAACAGTCCAGTAACACGGCGAGTGGACGTTTACAACCGTATATGTTCGAGCCTGAAACGTCTTCTGAGGAAGACGGAGGGGTGAACACATGAAACTCAACTAATCACATGAGCGAATAAACAGTGCTGTCAGATGTTATCAATGAAAATAGATTCACAATATGGTATGATAAACCTGTTGCTCACGGACATTGTTGCTAGAGCGGCTATCACATGCTAGCATCATGGACTCTTCAGACCACGAACAAACGTTTATCAGGCAAGGCAGCATTTTATTAAATAAATAAACTTACAGGTATTGACGATGTGGTCGCCTCCTTCAGGGTTGGTAAAGAATTTTTAATTAAAATCAGTTTCTTTGACAATCCCAACTTGAATTCACCCAAGTTATGGAAGCAGTCCTCCGTGAAGTGAGCTGAACATATTCTCAAATTGAGGTTATAACTGCGTGGCACTTCTCCATAAATGAACTTCAGCCACTCTTCTCTAGTTTTTTCATCCTTCGGGAGTGAGTGTAAACTTCCAGCATGGGTTGAGCATCCTTGGACACAACAGGTCCCCGTTTGCGTAGCCATCTCTTCTCAAGTGCAGCAGCACAAGCTAGCGCAACGCAGCTAACGGTGTATGGGCTTGGGGGGGGGGACTGTTTACTTTACTGTGCACTTTTATTGGACGCTATGAAATACGTAGGATGAAATGCCACGTAGGAAAAAATGGTGCTTTCCGATTCAACCGTTTTTTTAAATATGAAACAAAGCGGACCGCCCACAAACGGGAACTTTGATACTCGCTTTGGACGTTCACACGGCCTCATCAGTGCACAACACATCATGATATACCCCAAAAACCTCAAAAAAGTGCATTTTGATGTCATAACCCCTTTAAAAGTCCTTTATTGAGCCAGGGACATACCAACGCGTTTCGGTCGCGTGGCTCAGGGCTTTTCAAAAACGCGTTGGTATGTCCCTGGCTCAATAAAGGACTTTTAACCGCAAGGAGGGCCTCATATCCATCTTCTTTGCTTCTATATGGATTTCCGTCTTTGATCTTGAAGAGCTCCTGTGTTTTTTGGACATTTTCTCCCACTGATGCGCTCACTTTGCTATTTTTTCAATAATCTTTTTTGATTACTTTTCAGGGCTTCCATAAATACCAGCTGTAAGCACGGTGGTGGAGGGATGATAATTTGGGCTTGTGTTGCTCCAACAGGACCCGAGCACCTTACAGTCCACTTAGTCAACCATGAACTCCAGTGTTCTGGAGACACTGAATAATTGTAGAATCCAAAGACCAGATCATATTTATAGCATGTGAAAGACGGAAAATAGCATCAGCTGCTGAATCTTGGATAAAAAAGTGTAACGAACAGAGGAAGAGGACTAAAGCTGAACTAAAGCTGTCCAAGAAATAGGTCTGAGATGTTGTTCAGCCAGAGAAGTGATAGTTGTATTCATGAAAGGAAGTGTTGTTGGCTGTGGTTACATAAAATCTGCTTGGTAAACTCTGGCTTCAACAGCTTTATAACATGAGACCACATGAAAACCATTTATACATTGTCACTGTTATCTGATGATGCACTGATGCTCAGTCAGGACTCTCATATTTCTTTTAACAAACCATTTTTTTTACAATACTAATGAACATAATCATCACTCAAAGCATCCTCAAGGCAGTTTGCAAAATGTTGGCTTTACCAAATATAATGCATGTATTTACATACCTAAACAAATGTTCCTATTTTACGCCAAATTTTTATACACATAAAAAATAGTTGTAGAAATAAAAAGGAAGTCAAACATTTTCTGTAGAATGATGTTTTCATTCAGGAGTTGAATGGATGTGGTCAGACTGTCCGCAGTGGGATGACCTGCAATATTCAGCTTTGTAGACTAACCTTTATGTTGAAGAGGGACAGAAAAGTGGAAACGTTTGTGAAAAAAAAAGGTCTCAGAGTCCTGCTCAGTTAAATCTGTCAGCAAACACACTGACATAAGCTGTGGACACTTACTGCAGCGTCTGATGGCCTAAACCTGAACTACATCAGTGGTAAAGTGCTGGGAATTCACTGCTCTTTTTCACCTTGTCATGCAACGTAGCAGCCAACTGCAGCAGGACCCATATCACATTTTAGAAATTTCACCATGACACTCAGCTCTCTGTGTGGTCACCTGACATTTTGGCAATGACTGGACTTTTTAAGAAGGAGCCAAGTGACCTTTGACTTGGCTCTGTGCCTCCAGACTTCTGCATGAGTCTGATGACATGAAGAGATCAGCTCATGAAAGCAACAGTGGAACCTTTGGAAAGAAAATTCTACTAAAAAACTCAGTCAAAAAGAGGGAAAGAGAGTTTATTTATCAGAATGACTTGAGGGGATGGAGGTGAGTGTTAACTTGAAAATAAATAAGCCGAATCCGGGCTGGGAACTTGTTTCTTCAGTCACAATCATATTTTCAGTTTCATTCTCTTGTGTCTCATGTAGGGTTTATCTTTTCATGCATGTACTTTATAGTTTCTTGTTTCTTTTATGTTGTTGAATTACCAGTTTTAATGTATTGTGGTGTATCTGTTTTAAACTGTTTGGTTTTTTTTAAGGCCCATTTCAGACTAAATGTTTACCCTGTTGTGCTCTCTGCGACCGAAATTTCTTGTTTTGCAAACCATTCTTCATTTTAAGCATCATTATGTTGTCGTCCACGTTTCAAATTCTCTTGTGACCAAGCTACATCAGTGTGTACCCCCCCTCCACACACACACACNCTCATTGCCACCAAGGTGATGAACCACCTCACTACAGAATTAAGTACATACACAGAATCAGTAGCTACGTTTACATGGGCACATTTAATCGGAATAAACGCCCAATCGGAAAAAAAAGACGTCATGTAAACATGTCAATCAGAATGTTTTGATCCGATGCAGCCTGATCAGAATGAAATTTACTTCCGATCGAGAGGGGTGGTTTTGTCTGACCCTCATTTGGATAGACGTGCATGTACACACCCATTCGGAAAGAAAGGGTGAAAAGAGCCCTTTGCGCATGCGTACAACTTCAGAGTGACGTCTTTCCGCTTTCGCAGACCCAAGTAGAAAACATGGCGGGAAGTAAACAGAAGTGGTCTGCTGGTGCAGTCATCCTGTCATCCTGCTCTCCTCTCCTGTGGTGGAGGAGCAGTAGCAATATGTATTCAGCCGCTAGCTTGGTTAATGCGACCAGTAAAAACCCAAACATAACGGTAATCACCTGCAGAAGGTCCATATTGGGGATAACGTGAGTCAGCTCGAGCACACGATGGGACGGGAAAGACGTGCAGAAAGGATGGAGTTTGTTTACTTTTTTTTCTTCCCCCGGAAAGACAACTCGCAGTGCGCATGCTCAACTTATTTAACCTGATTGAGTGCTTGGTGCATGTGTACTCATGGCATGATCAGATCATTTCAGTTAGTGTCCATGTAAACAGGGATTTGGGAATTCTGATCGACCAAGATTTTAATCAGATTGGGGAAATTTGGCGCATGTAAACGTAGCTAGTGTCAACACACCATCACGTTCAACGAGTAGCTGACTACATTTTTAATACAGAGTCAAGACTCCACAAAGACACTCAGAGTAGGGTCTCCATCTTGTGTAAGGCTGGCCAAAGGAAAGTGTGTTTTGTGAAATGTTTGCTGTGTTTTAGGTTAAGTGTTAGATATGTGGACAGAAGACACAACACGTCTTTCTACATGTGATAGTTGTCCTACGTGAAAGGAGCAACATTAAATATCTGTGTAATAAGTGTGAACTTGTTTTGTCTCATGTGAATTCCTGCATTTGGTGTAAAAATGGAGGCTCTAGTTATTGTGTTGCCCTAAAGCGTTACTTCTTCTTGCAGTTGATCACAGGTCAAGCAGCATTAATCTTTCAGGTATGTCAAGGTTTTGCCTCTTTGTGTCAAGTGTTTCAACGCTGGGCTGTTAAATGTGGATTCTGCTGTTGCAGTATCTACTAATTGTTTTCACTTCTCCCACTCCTTGACTGCAGTTTAGTTTAAATGGAAATGAAATGACGTAACAGCCAACATCTCAGACCAATGAAGACTGAACTGCTTTCAAAGTCCGGTAGCAGCAGCAGGCTTGGGCTGTGCCAGTTTAACTTCATATATGTAAGAAATTAGAAAAGAATATGTTGTTTGAAAAAAAGGTCCCCAATTAATCATTCATCCATCCTTCCATTGATGTAGTCATGTAATGCAGCTTCACCCAAATCAGAAAAACTAAACATAAACCTCCTCACAACTGAGTTTTCTGATGGTTACTATGGAAACAACCAATCTTACAAATTTGTAAATGTAAATAAAGTTCTTGAAATGGTGAGTTTGAGCTCCTTTCACTGACAAAAATACACCATGATGCATCGGCGGTCCCGTAAAGATCCAAATACAGTTAAATGAGAAAACTTTGACATGGCTGTTTACAAAGGACACTGA
>SSNP01000132.1:87221-99830 GCA_006937955.1 Pachypanchax playfairii
CAGATGAAACCAAAATAGAACTTTTTGGTAGAAACTCAACTTGTCGTGTTTGGAGGGGAAAGAATGCTGAGTTGGATCCAAAGAACACCATACCTACTGTAAAGCATGGGGGTGGAAACATCATGCTTTGGGGCTGTTTTTCTGCAAGGGGACCAGGACGACTGATCCGTGTAAAGGAAAGAATGAATGGGGCCATGTATCGTAAGATTTTGAGTGAAAACCTCCTTCCATCAGCAAGGGCATTGAAAATGAGATGTGGCTGGGTCTTTCAGCATGACAATGATCCCAAACACACCGCCCGGGCAATGAAGGAGTGGCTTCGTAAGAAGCATTTCAAGATCCTGGAGTGGCCTAGCCAGTCTCCAGATCTCAACCCCATAGAAAATCTCTGGAGGGAGTTGAAAGTCTGTGTTGCCCAGCGTCAGCCCCAAAACATCACTGCTCTAGAGGAGATCTGCATGGAGGAATGGGCCAAAATACCAGCAACAGTGTGTAAAAACCTTGTGAAGACTTACAGAAAACGTTTGACCTCTGTCATTGCCAACAAAGGCTATATAAGAAAGTATTGAGATTAACTTTTGTTATTGACCAAATACTTATTTTCCACCATAATTTGCAAATAAATTCTTTAAAAATCAGACAATGTGATTTTCTGGATTTTTTTTCCTCATTTTGTCTCTCATAGTTGAGGTATACCTATGATGAAAATTACAGGCCTCTCTGATCTTTTTAAGTGGGAGAACTTACACAATTGGTGGCTGACAAGTGGGAAAACCTTGTCAAAGCTGATCTGGTGTCCTTGCTATGCCACTGCCTATCATGATTTTTCTGTAGCCACTCACAGTAAATAAAGCACTTGCAACTCCATTCAGGAGAAAAACACACACATTGTTACCACTAAGAAAAGCAAATCAAATCTTTACCATCAAGAAATTTACAAAGTTCTTACCTTTGCTCATTTTTCAATGAAGAAATTGTCTCTAGTCCTAAAACTGATTAAATATCCGCTTTTATGTGTACATCCACCGGTGCAGCCATGTTTGTTTTGCTTTGTCTGCCTGGACACTTGCTGCCAATCATACCTGAACACCCACCCCAAAGCACAATACTAACACATGATTGGTGCAAATGTTTTTTTGACAGAAATAGACGGTTGTCAATGGAACAGTACAGGACGAATTTTCGTGGGTTTGGAAAACTCCAAATCTCACGAGAATCCGTCTTGCAGCGCAAGGCTACATTCTGACTCTGTTTCACTTTCAGGTCTGGATGAAGTGGAGAGCATCTACATCTTTGCAGACAATGAGATTATAGAGTACGATGGAGAGCTGGCTGCAGACACCATTGTTGAGTTCCTCTATGACGTAAGCAACTTCAAATTATTAATAAGATACAGAACAAAGAACTTTGGTTAAAGTTCTTTTAGTAATCTGTGTGATTTGATTGATTATACTTTATTTCTTGACTGTAACTATTGGAGCTACAATACAAAAATATGAATAATTACTATTATTTATCTACACTGAGCCATCCATATCTGTCAGGTGATTGAAGATCCTGTGGAGATCATCGACAACGAGCGAGAGCTGAAGGGTTTCTACAACATGGATGACGTCATCAGGCTAGTTGGCTACTTTAAGAGTGAAAGATCCCCACGTAGGTTCAATATTTTACATGAGTTTTGACAACTTATGTGTCACAAACGCCAATATAAACTTAAAGATTACATTTTATGAGGCATTTTGTTTTCCTCCAGATTTTATCGAGTACGATGATGCTGCTGAAGAGTTTCACCCATTTGTGAAATTTTTTGCCACATTTGACCCAAAGGTTTGAACCGTCAATGTTATACATTCAAACACTCTGCTCCAGATTTGTCAGCCCTCCTGGTTTTTGCAACATTTTTGGTTGCATCCTTTCCAGCCGCTGTCCGTTCCTTCTCGGTGTCCTACTCACAAAGCAATAAACAGCAATAATGATACGCTAGTGCAAACACACCCACGAAGTTCAACAATTAAAGCAATTTGCAGTAATTTTGTGTCACAGCTGTCTTTGAAACACAGAATGGACAAAAGTGACAGAAATAAAATACAAAAATGAAAACAAAGTCACTGGTAAGGAAAACCAGCTCTGAATTTTTTTTTTATTTTTATGTTACAATGAATCACATTTTTCCCGTCATGCCTGCTCTTTTTTTGTGAAGGTAGCAGTGTAGCCGATTGTTTCTCAGGATGTGTTTCCTTTTCTGATCCTCCACCATTTCACTGTGCACACCATCACAATTTGAGAACTACGTAGATGCTTTTTGTTACACAGATGAACATGTGCATGTTTTCATGTTTAAGGTGAAATTTCAGTTTGCACATTTGAGAATTAGAGGAATGTGCTAAACCTTATTTTGCACCTTCAAAAGCAGTGCAACGTATGGGTACATTTGGGTTTGTGTGTATAAAATGACATTCTTAAAAATCATTTTACAAACATGATTCTTTTTTTTTGGGGTTCTCCATCTAGATTGCCAAGAAATTAAAACTGAAACTAAATGAAGTTGATTTTTATGAGCCGTTTATGGACGAACCTGTCACCATTCCAGGAAAGCCCTACATCGAGTCTGAGATAATCGAATACATTGAACAACATGACAGGTGAGACTCTGTAAGAAGCTAAAACAATGAGCTAAAGAACAATAATGACTGAATCCATAATCTCTTTCTGTTGGATAGTTTTGATAGTCTAATGTGGTGGTGTCCAAAAGTGATAAATGGCCAACATTCTGTATATTCTGTTGTTGAATCATCTTGTCAGGATATTTTAATACCCCTAAGTTAAATAACTATCAAAAAGACCATCAGTCAGACACAGAGGTATGGTTTGAATGAGCTTTGCAAAGGAGAACATCCAACCAAGGTGTTCAGACGATTCTGATGTGTTCACCTTTGCATTGCCTTTTTATTCACAAAGACAAAGACACCTCCCATCTGGAGGAAGCAAGGAAGGGAAACAAGTGTGGGTCAGATAATGAAGTCAGAGTGTAGTAAACAAACACAGTTGGATGGACAACAGTCACAGGTCGTAAACCAATCGGTTTCCAAGATAAACACAAAAGTGTTTTTTCAGGCCAGGTCTCTTTCAGTTCACTTACTCCTGCAACATGACCTGTGACCTTTTATCAACATCGTAAAACCTTAAAATCTCCAACACATCTCAGTAGCATTTCCTCAAGTTCTGCAGCAACCTGTTAATCCCCCATTGATTCAGATCAGGTGTGTTGGAGCAAATAACTCAAGGACCAGGACTGGAAATTACTGGTCTAATGACGCACAAACACAACTGACACAAAGAATAGAGGCACACGTGAAGTCACCTGTCACAAATGTTTCAAGGAGAAGTTTGTTTAAATAAAGAAAAGTCTAATCTTGTTTTTTATTGTTTCAGACCAACTTTGAGGAAGCTTGAGCCCTACAGCATGTATGAGATCTGGGTGAGAAATCCAAAATACTTCCACTGAACATTTTCTTGTCATTGTCATGTCTCAACTTTGTGCATTCTCCTAGAGTTTTGACAGCATATGAGATGCATCGCTGCAAGAAAATAATGTCACGTTCCCTCTTTATATATATCGGATGTCTTCAGCAAATCCACGTTGCTGCACGTTACACATCTGCACATCTATGTTGATTTTTCTTTAAGTGACGGTTTCAATGCACAAATGTTGTGTGATGTTTATGCAAACATTAGCTGTAACAGAGTTTGTGGATGCGCTTACACATGGTAAACTGCAATTTAGGAACATGGGGCAATTTTAAAATTAATCCAATGTGCAGTCTTTAATATTGTGACTGGAGCATCAAGACAACAGTGTGACTCCATCAATATTTTACAATAATTAACATGTATACAGAGTATTGCTCTAAAATAAATCAATAAAAGTGACAGTTCAAAAAAATGCTTAAAGGATGAACATAGTAGGGATTTTGTCTTTATCCACACCTTTATCTGGTACCAGTGTTAATTTTGGCAAGACATTTTAATTTAGTTTTAGTCATAGTCTTTTGACTAAAATTCTTTTCAATTTTAGTCATAATTTTAGTCACTAAACTAATTTTAATTGTAGTCTAATTTTAGTCTAAGAAAATATGTGGCAGTTTTAGTCGACTAAAATAAGTATATTTTCTGAAGTATTAATTTAACAACTTCAATATAGTATGGACATTTTCTTACCATTCCACACTTCATCTGGCGTCTTCCCGGGAGCATCTCAAACAACTACGGAAGCCTCTGCTCACTGCTCAATAAGCCGAGCTCTGATTGGTTCTTTTCACAGTAGCCCCAGCTGTTAGCTTTTTGACTGATTCCTCTCTGCATCTTTCTTTTCCTCTGATTGGATTTCGTCGCTGTCTATTTTCGTGTCGTCTTTTATTTGACAACGAAAATCAACATAATTTTAGTCATAATAATCGTCTCAAATAAAAGCAGCTCTATTTGAAGTAATAATTCAGTCGTGGAAATATGCATATGACTCTTAATATTCCCATTCTGTCCCCACAGGAGGACGACATAAATGGAGAGCACATTGTTGCCTTTGCTGAAGAGGATGATCCAGGTGAAATGTTCCTAAATGGCGTTCTGACCCCCAAAATTTTGAACTTCTCTGTGAAATCACATTATTGAATGTGGTGTTGGTCACATAAACACATCTGAGCTGACAATTCTTTTGTAGATGGTTTTGAATTTCTGGAAATCTTGAAAGAAGTAGCGCAAGACAACACTGATAACCCCAACCTCAGCATCATCTGGATTGACCCAGACAATTTCCCCCTGGTAGAAATACTTCCTACTTTTTAAATATGTTGTGGTGTTTTATGTTTGTTGTTGTTTAATTATTCATCATCCATTACTCATTTATATGCAGATCTACAAAACAATGTGCTCTTTTTTTCTGTGTCTCACTTTCAGCTGGTTCCTTACTGGGAGAAAACGTTTGGTATCGAACTCACATCTCCTCAGATCGGTGTGGTTGATGTCGTAGATGTAAGCAAACTTTTCTTTAGTATCCAAAGAACTTAAAAAAGCAAACAGATTGAAAATTGGTTGTACACTAAGGGGCAATTTTTTAAAACTTAGTTAATTAGTGTTTTATTTTTGATATAACAAGACGTCGTGACAAAAAATCTAACACCATTTGAAATTAATCTCCCAAGCTGTTTGTTATTGGTGGAGATTTGACACTCAGCTCAACTCTGCTCACCATACAAATGTATTCTCCTTACAAATATAGCAACATTCAAAAAGGAAATACACAGATTATTTTTATTTTTATTTATTTATTTCTACCTGTCCTGCCCTGATGTATTTGGTAAACAGAATTGTGGCTCCGGGTGTCTTTTTATGTCAGGACAGATTTATTCTTACAGCAGTTAGGGTTGAATTTACCCCTTCTGTTGTATGGTGCGCTTTATTTCTAAGGTGCAACTGACCGTATCAGGTTCCGGAGGCGGAGTGGACAGGCAGAGAGACAAAGACACTCAAATGACAACATTAAGACAGAACGGGTGGGGGGGTGGGAGGGGAGAAGACAACAAAGAGAGAACAAAAACAGACCACAACTAACACAAAAACAAAACAGACCAAATACATTTATCAGTATTGTTCATACTCATAAAAATGTATCACTTTAAAGGTTTTTATACTAAAGTACACAATTATACACAAAGATTTGTTTGCTCGTGCGTATGCGTGCATGTGTTCATGTGGATGTACATGTGTTAAGTGTCTGTGTTCTTGTGTTTGTTGTAGTGTATGTGTTGGGGCTCTGCATGTATCAGTGTGTGTAGTTTTCAGTCCCTGTGTACCAGTGTATCTATCGTGCCCAGTTGCGTGTCCATGTTTATTTGTAAATATACACATACTAGTGTTTGTTTGTGAGTATGCGTGGTGTGTTTATGTATATTTATCATGTGGAATGACTGCACAGAAAGGGTACAGTGTAGCTAGGGTGTGGTTTTCACTGCCCACCACCCCAGGAGGTCGCCCCAGGAGGGCAACGCACCACCCCCGCTCCCCAGCACAGGGCCAGGCAGGAGCCTGGCAGCCCTGGCCTGGGTCCCAGCACCCCCCCAATGGGGCACCCACCCACACTGGAGCGCCCGGCCTGGAAATACACAGATTTTCTAACAATATTACCTTTTACCTATTACCTTTTTTCCAGTGGTGCGTAAAGTCAGTGAAGCGTAATATCCGGCTGATAGCCACCATTAAAGTCAATGGGACTGTTTCCACCGGGTAAGAAGCAGCGCGAATTGGACACGTCTCAGAAGCGTGGTGTCACAGCCCTCTCCTAAATTTATGCAGCAGTTATATTTTTTATGCACTACACTTCTAAAACGCGGTAAGCTCAACAGTTTAGTTTGGACCAGACAGGAAATCAGACGTTTGTGAAAAGTAAAATACCCAGAAGTTTCAAAATAAAAGACTCATGCAGATTTCAGTTTGTGAGACTATGAAAAAAATACAGCACACGTTTGAAGTCTATAGATGGTGTGAAAATAAAACACATACCTTCTGGATACCTTCTTTCTCCATGCTTGTTGTTGTGTGCGCCGATACAATCATGCGTGATTTTGCAATTCTCCCGTGATTTTGTGATCTCCCGGGACTAGCTGGATGGAACGCTTTCACGAGCAATACGTGTCTAAAACGCACACAGTGGAAAGAAACATACGGCTGATTTTGTGAGTAAAACGCGCTGCTTACGCGTCCCGTGGAAAGGAGAGGGTAGATTTATTGTCAAGGGCTTTTTTACATCAAAGAAATAATCCACCAAACACATATATTGTTACTTTTTGTGCTAAATTTATTTGTAGATGGCTGCACATACTGAATAACCACAAAGATTTGTATTCCGATTTTCATTATACTAAATAAATAAACAAATAAACAAAAATGTGCTATTGCTGAACAATGCAGCTCCTTCGGCACTGATCCATGACACAAACATACAACCTGTCAAATTATCAAGTGTTAAAAGGGGGCATTGTAAAAACAATGCTGATAGTTGGAGTGTGTATAAACACTTTTCAGGTCATTTAAAGTTAAATCCCATGTGGTTTTGTGCCAAAGGAATAAAACAAACAAATGAGGTTTTTTATTCTCATACAATCCCAGTTTTCCATTGACGGGGGCCTTGTCCATGCAGAAATACAATTTTTCTAAAATTGTCTTATTTAACATCTGTTAAAAACATCCTTGTGAACAATCATTCTCTGGATACATCGTCATCCACCTGAAAATACACAAACACTACTGGTAACTGTGCCAGGCCTGCAGGTGGCGCTGTAACACTGTCAAAAAATACACCAAAAACAGGAAATGAAGATTTGAGCTTTCATGAAGTGGATAAATGCACCTCTGGTTTGTAAAAACAGTAAAAAGAAGAAAAAGACCTCTAAGTTTGAGGGATTGTAGGGATTTAATGGACCTCAGACTATATTTAGAACATACACTATGTGATTTATACATGTTTGTTGTAGGTTAAAGGTTAACTAATACACGTTTTTGGTCTATGGAAGGAAGCTGGAGTCCTGGAGAAAACCCCTATATGCACAAATGGTAAATGGTGTACAGTGTACTTGTAAAACACTTTACTCAGGTCCTACGACCCCCAAAGCGCTTCAAACCACAGTATGTCATTCACCCATTCACACACTCACACATTTGGTGATGATGAACTACACACATGTAGCCACAGCTGTCCTGGGACACACACTGACAGAGGCGAGGCTGCCAGACACCAGCGCCGCCGGAGAAGGAGAATAGAGGAGAATACAAAGGACAAGGAGAATATATAAACTCTATGATGAAAGACCCCAGCCAGAACCTTCATACTGATAGTCAATAGTCTTATAAACTGTACCCCTGTAGCGTATTTTAAACTACAAGACCACGAACCAAGTATGTGGACACATTGGACATGTCCAGTAAGGGACATGGATCCATTCATTGCCCATAAAAAAACACCAAGTTGTCCCGACTCCCTGATCTAACCAATTTTCCTCCTGGTTCTCCGTCTGTAATATGTGTAGGATATTATTTAATGATCCGTTCAATCTGCTCTCATGTCTGATGCTCATAGGTTGGATTAGGAGTGGCACTATGACATCATCTTTTTCAAAAGGTTTGATTTGGGCTTTTTACATGAAAATGCAAGTTTGGTGTTTCGATTTGTTTACATTTTCATTTTAGAACTCATTTTAAATAATACAGGTTCAGGATCTGACAACACTGTTCCTGTGTGGTCGAACTTCACTGTTGATGTGTGCAGATGTTTTATCAGTTTATTAACCTTCAGGTGTCTGTGATTGACAGGCGGACAGCGTGTGGATGGAGATGGATGACCAGGATGACATGCCAACAGCTGATGAGCTAGAACAGTGGATTGAAGACGTTCTGTCTGGAAAAATTGATCCAGATGATGATGATGAAGACGAGGATGATGATGATGATGATGATGACGACGAAGATGACGACGAGGATGAAGATGACGACGAGGACGAAGATGACGACGAGGACGAAGATGACGACGAGGACGAAGATGACGAGGAGGACGAAGATGATGACGAGGATGAAGATGATAATGACGATGAGGACGAAGATGACGACGAGGATGAAGATGATGATGAATAATTGGCTTGTTCGTCACTCTGCTGCTAACTGTAAAACTTTAAAGTGCTTCCATTCATTCAAACACCTCGCAGACGTTTCTTCCTGTTTCCTGTTTGTTTTCCCAGGTGGGACATTCAGAAAGATCTGATGGGAAATGCCTTCAGTGAAGCTGAGGATCTTCCTCTACGATGTGGAGCAGGGCTGCAGCTTAAAATAAGACAAATCTTATTAGTGTTTGCTCACCCCTGATTTTTGACTTTAATGAATGTGAATCAAACAGGCAAACAGGGAAAAAGAGCCCAGATCTGTTCAAACTCACGTCCTTAAACTGACCTTGTCCATTTTTCTTTATCAATTCACTGTTATTTTGTTTGAATGGCTCAGTTTTGATTACAAGAAGAAAAACTTTTGCACATGATTTTTACAGAAAATAAACCCCAAATCACTGGACAGTCTTAAAATCATTACAGTCCTGGAAAACTGATGTTCTGGGTAATAAAAATTATAAAATCTGTTTCTGCTTTTTTTTTTTTTTTAAAAGAGCTTTCGACCATGATTATGCAGTACTGTGTTCCTCCTATTACCCCACTCACTGCCCACTTAGTTCATTTTTTGCATCTGTCTGTCAATCACACTCACTCCCTGCACCTGTGTTTTCTCCTTTTAAGCCTCTCTGTGTCTCAGGTCATGTGTGTGTCAGCTGATTATCTATTTTGCTCATGAGCCTTTTTCTGTCAGTCGGTTTTTGTCTTGTGGACATGGACCACTGGACTGTCCCTGCACCTTGCTCCTGTCTGCACCCCTATTGTCATTGTTAACCAGTCTGTGTTGATTACCCGGTACTCGACCCTGTTTGGACTCTGACACTGCTTCCGCTTGATCTTTCTGCTACCCGTAAGTCATCTCCGAGTGTTTTCACTTGTTTCTTTGATACATTACATTCAGGGGGCGGTTGTGGCTCAGGCGGTAGAGCGGGTCATCTGGTAACCAGAAGGTCGCTGGCTCGAATCCCTGCTCTGCCCAGAGAAAAAGACCGCCCTTGGGCAAAACACCTAACCGACATTGCCTGCTTGGTGGTGGTCGGAGGGTCTGGCGGCGCCAGTGTCTGGCAGCCTCGCCTTTGTCAGTGTGTGTCCCAGGACAGCTGTGGCTACGTGTGTGTAGCTCATCTTCACCAAACGTGCGAGTGTGAGTGTGAATGGGGCATGACAAAAACTGTAGTGTGAAGCACTTTAGGGGTTGTAGGACCTGAGTAAAGCGCTATACAAGTACACGCCATTTTACATTCATACATTTCTGGAGTTACGTCTGCAGCATGAGTAACTTGGTAAATCATTGAGAATATGAGGAGATTTTCTGTTGCTGGCTGTCTTCATATGGGTGAGTTGGAAACTTCTTCTGGTCTACCAATGACCAACTTTATAAAAATCATTGTCATGAGGTGCAAACAGCCCCCCCCCCATATGCAACTCACTGCAATTTCTTCAGGTGGTTGTTATGAAGATCCTCTGACTGTTGGTTCGTTTTGTCAGGTAATCTATGTGGTGGTAGTCCAGAATCTCCAAAATTCTGTGTGTTGATCGTCACATCAGACTCCAGCTGCAGCTTCTAGATGGAGAAGATCTAACAGCTGCACCCCACTGCTTTTGTTCTGAAGTAGCAGGAAGACCTGGAGAGAAGACTGAGACACTGGTGGGTGTAGGATTGTATACAGAGGAGCATCTCTACATGAGCTAGATTCTGTTCCAGAAGTTGGATTGCAAGTTAGAAGGGACCATGACAGCTTTGCTGAGCTGTTGCTTCATGTTGCCTCACATCTGGAACAAAAATAATCTTAACACCACATTTACAGGAAAAAAAGAACAACTCACAGAATGAAACTTACAAAACATGAATCACAGAAGCAAAACACTACTAATACTAATAAGGATGAGAGTGACAAGAGACACTTATAGACAATGAACATGGGGAGGGAGGACACATGACAATGAACTCCAGGTTTTGTGGGAAATGGGAGATTCGTATGAACGGGATAACGACATTGCTCAGGCGCCCCCATGTTCAGACAATTTCCTATTGTTGTTTTTTTGAGTCAATCTTGGAAGAATTGGGATAGTGGATACTCGTTAAAGAGGCCCTTCCATTAAAAACAGTTTTTCTGAGGTTTCTGTTGAATATTTTAGCTCCACAGGTGTTCTTATCTTCATAGTGGGTGTGAAAACAGGTCAACAACTTCTCTTTCAGTTTTTATCTCTCAAACTACGCAGGTGGTGATAAAACCCGAGTTCTCCCGAGTTCAAACGGCCTGTATCTGTTTCATCACAACTCCTTTGTTCGTTAGTATTCGGCAGCTCCTGCAGTTAAAACCACGCCTAGCATGCTGCTGGCTAAAAGCTGTAGCATAATGTAGCATCAGGAAGACACGACGTCTGACGTTGCCATACACAGCGTGGCAGGAAACAGTATACCTTGTTCTGATAGGCTAGTTTGTTAGCCAATCTGAGTCCAGCAAATTTGAACAATGAATATGAACGAGCTGCTGCTGAAGCAACCTGACGGAAGGAGCCGGAACCACCTGAATTTTAATGCCGACAGATTGAAAGGTCTGTTAATCAGTGTTTCCTGATGTTTTTTAGATATAAAATGTTTCATATTACTGGTTAATACTTAAGAAATAACAACAATGTCCTGAAATTTGTATGAAATGGCCTCTTTAAATGATTGCCAATATCCAATGTCACAGAATGTGGCGTGCAAATAAGTAAGTGAGGCCGAGAGGGTCAGCCAGTTTATAGCAGAGACAGTGTGGCATCAACTCTCGTCCTAAACCTGTACTATTGCCTGGGTAAAATATCTTTAGAAGGAATTGTTATTTGTGAATTGTGTTTCACTGGAAAGTCAAATAGTGATTGATGTTGATTGTCTGATTATCATAATTTTCCTAATAAAAGCCGTGTGATATGATTCTGGAATATCAATAGACCTAAATAGAGAAAAACCTGAAAGCAGAAAAATGACAAATCAGCTACATAATGTTATAGACTTTGATATAATGCAAAAACAATACTTTGCCCAAAAAGAATGACTTAAAGCTGGTTAATTTATAAAAACATATAACTAATTTATTTTGTATACCTGTGCAAAATATTTGGAGCAACAGTTTTACATTAAAATCTTTCAACAGCAAATCAAAATACATTTGCATATCAACACAAACATCTGTCGCTCTACCTTGAAATGTATTACAACTCAAACGCCTGATTAGACCAGACGTTCCTTTGGAATACAACGTGTCCATAAAAATGGGAAAAAAAACATTGTGGTGTCTGAATATAGGGGAGACCTCTAATGAACAATGTGTTTGTAAGGGTCATTGTCACCAGGGCTTTTAACATGTTGTTATTCGTTACTCCTCATGTGGACCAGCCATTGTGTTTCTATGTTCTGAATTCCTGTAAGTTGTTTTTTTTCTGCTGCTTTTTTTTTTTGCATTTATTAAAAGTGGTTATGGTCTTAATCTTAAAGGAGCAATAAGCGAAAATTAATCATTTCCAGTTTGAAAGAATTCAAAATATGCAATGTGAAGCTCTAGATGTGTAATTCCATCGCATGAGGTCACACACCATCTCTCTGTGTTGATATCGAGCCTCTTGTTTACAAAGGTGGTCTCCTTCTGCGTGCATGTTCGTGCATGTGAAACTCCGCCTCCTTCATGTACTGAGCGAAGGCCCTCCCTTCGCTCAGTACAGCCGACACACATTGTTGAAGCGAAATGGCGGAAGGCGGAGCAAAGCGTTCACCTGAAGATGACCGGGAACACATTTCATCACCCAAGAAGCCACGGCCAATGACAAACAAACCGGGTAAAGCAAGGGACAAAACCAGGATAAACATTGGTCTTGCTTTTCCAAGATGGAGAGTACTGAGAGAACGAGAGAATTTACGATT
>SSNP01000132.1:112203-124579 GCA_006937955.1 Pachypanchax playfairii
GGTATTGACGATGTGGTCGCCTCCTTCAGGGTTGGTAAAGAATTTTTAATTAAAATCAGTTTCTTTGACAATCCCAACTTGAATTCACCCAAGTTATGGAAGCAGTCCTCCGTGAAGTGAGCTGAACATATTTTCTAATTGAGGTTATAACTGCGTGGCACTTCTCCATAAATGAACTTCAGCCACTCTTCTCTTGTTTTTTCATCCTTTGGGAGTGAGTGTAAACTTCCAGCATGGGTTGAGCATCCTTGGACACAACAGGTCCCCGTTTGCGTAGCCATCCCTTCTCAAGAGCAGCAGCACAAGCTAGCGCAACGCAGCTACCGGTGTATGGGCTGGGGGTGGGGTGGGGGGGTGGGGGGTTGGACTGTTTACTTCACTGTGCACTTTTATTGGATGCTATGAAATACGTAGGATAAAATGCCACGTAGGAAAAAATGGTGCTTTCCGATTTAACTGTTTTTTAAATAAGAAACAAAGCGGACCGCCCACAAACGGGAACTTTGATACTCGCTTTGGACGTTCACACGGCCTCATCAGTGCACAACACATCATGATATACCCCAAAAACCTCAAAAAAGTGCATTTTGATGTCATAACCCCTTTAATGTTCTACCATCAGGATGTTTTCCTGTATTGAGATGCACAAAAAAGGGCAACGTTTTGTTGTTCATTTAAAATTTTTTAAAATACACCTTACTTAACAGAGGTTACACAGAAAACAGAGCGGAGGAGGCTGAGGAACAGCTTTTGATGGGGTAACACTGGAACATCTGAAGTGTGTCAATGTTGTGTAATGAATTTTCCAACTGCCAACGTTGCCCATAAACCAGATCTTTATTTGAACAGGTGTATGTTGTTGCCAAGATTAAAATTTAATGTTTGACCAGCCTTACTGGCAGCATTGCGTAACTTCCAATTTTCTCAGGGCTCAATCATTAAACTGATTGTTCTTGTATTTACTTGGACGTAAAAGATTAACAGAGGATCATGAAACAGCATAAAAGCAGTGAGAATCATCACATCAGCAGGAGTTCTGGAGACAGTTGGAATCAAGATGAATTTCATCTTTCTGACGTTGGTATTGTTCTGTGGCTCAACATTTTCCCAGGATGTTGTCTCTGAAACTGAAGTTGCGATGGACACACAGTCATGCTTTCCAGATATGTGTAAGCTTCTACAAGAGTTTGGTGCTGTAAAAGAAAAGCAAAGCAGCATTGAAACAAGACTGAAGGAGACTGAAAACCAGGTTGCAGAGCTGAAGAAGAAAGGTAATGCAAAGCCAGAATCCTGACTCCTTTAAACACTCAGCTGAAAGCTGTTTTTCCTTTGTGGAACAAAAGAAATATAACAAGTTTTTTTTATAATCTAGACTCAACTAAGGTTGCGTTCAGTGCAGCAGCAGGTGGGAATGGACATATTGGACCTTCAAGCACAGATACAACCATAATCTACAGAACAGTGATAACAAATGTGGGCAATGCCTATAACCAGTTCACAGGTAAGTAGAAATGTACTTCTCTCTTTTGCTAAATACATGTTTTTTATATAGATTTAGATTAGCAGGTCTAGCTATTCAGTTTTGTTCTTTACAGAATCCATTAAAGCCCATTTTTTTTATTTGATAATTATCATAGCTTCGACTTACCTAATTCTTCACAGGGATGATGATTTTCAGTGAGGTAAAAGGGACCTTAGGAGATGTGCCAGTCAGTTTATTATCCACATCTGAGGAGTTGAAGGATTTAAATGCTCAAGATCAGATCTGAATTTTCTTAAGATATTAGATGAAGGTGGAATACGTTTTGGGAGAGAGGATGGACTGGAGCAGTGGTACTCAACCTTGTCCTGATCGGGAGCCACACTGACAAAAAAACATTTTTGCAAGAGCCACAATCCAAACACCCTCTTTTCCTCCTTGAAACCATTATGCATTTGAGAATATATGGATAATAGTGATATTTTACCAAGGAATGAAAAGCATAATGTACAGTGCAATAACTGATTTATTATTTCCACTGCAACCACAAAACACACATGACTGATCATCACTCCCCATAACAGCAGAAAAACAGCACGTTTACTTAACATGTTTACTGATCATCAGTGCTCAACAGCAGATAACTAACAGCATGTTTACTGATCATCACAGTGCATAACAGCAGAAAAACAGCACATTTACTGATCATCACAGTGCATAACAGCAGAAAAACAGCCTGTTTACTGATCATCACAGTGCATAACAGCAGAAAAACTGCATGTTTACTGGTCATCACAGTCCATAACAGCAGAAAAACAGCATGTTTACTGATCATCACAGTGCATAACAGCAGAAAAACAGCATGTTTACTGATCATCACAGTGCATAACAGCAGAAAAACAGCACATTTACTGATCATCACAGTGCATAACAGCAGAAAAACAGCACATTTACTGATCATCACAGTGCATAACAGCAGAAAAACAGCATGTTTACTGATCATCACAGTCCATTTAACAGCAGGGGCTTGCAAAAGAGTAATGCTTTACTTACTTCACACTCAATGTGATTTCTGACACTCCTTCTGCCGCACAAGAAATTTGAAATCGATCTCTGTGCTGTAAACCGCTATCCGAAGGGCCTTTGCTGTGTGCTTCAGACTCAATTTCGGTTGCGACATTTTATTTTTGAGAGCATGGAGAATGCTGCTTCACACAGGTATGTGGACGGAAACATTGAGATGATGCGCCTTGCCAGTCTGGAGATATTTGGTAGGTGCCCCACCAGTTTCCAGAAGTCCACGACATCCATCATCCAAAACCGACGCTGAAGTTCATCTGAGCTCTTTAACTCCATGAACTCCATTTGAAGCTGCACAAGTCCGAGCTGGTCGCTTACTTGCTTCATTTCATGGACCTCGATCAGGAATGGGTTTTTCACAAGTAAAAGAATATTGCTATGGTCCTTGAAGTCGTGGAATCTTGATGTGTAGTTGTGCTTGAGCTCAGTTAGCATGTCACAGAAGTGCGATTGACGGGGCAGGAGCGCGTCTGCATCCATTGCCATCACTTTTTGCACAGTGGGGAAGAAACGGTAATCAGAACCACAGACACTTTGTTTTAGTACATCCAGTTTTTCAGAAAATACTCGGACAGCCGTGTAGAGCTCATACACGGTCTTGTTTCTTCCCTGCATCTTGAGATTAAGTTCGTTCAAGTGCTGCGTAATGTCACATAGGAACGCAGCAGACAGCACCCACTCTTCATCATCCAGAAAGGAAAATCAGGAAGTCTCCCCTTGGCCGACAATCAAGGATTTCAGGGGTTCAAGCAGGTCCATGAAATGTGCAAGCATACGTCCTTCAGACAGCCATCTGATCTCGGTGTGTAACACCAAATCTCCATAGTGAGTGTCAAACTCCTCACACAGAAGTTTAAAATTTAAGTGGTTTCTTGCTCTGGCCCTGATATAATTAACCACTTCGATCACATTTACCATCACTTCATTCAGACATTTGAATTTGGAAAACAAGGCTTGTTGGTGCACAATACAATGGTATGAGAAAATACCTTCAGCAGCACCCCCGCCGTTTTTTAGCGTTTCTTTCAGCAAAGCCACGGCTCCGTTCTTACCAAGCATTGCTGGTGCGCCATCTTTTGTGAATGCTGTGATTTTCTCTGGTCCGATGTCAAACTTTTCTAATGTTTTCAGAACAGCGTTTTTTATTTCAATTCCCGTTGTTCCATTTTTCAGTGAAACCATGTCAAGCAGTTCTTCTGTAATGCCAAACTTGCTGTTGATCGCTCGGATAAAGATGAGTAATTGTGGCATGTTATTGATAGCCAAGCTTTCCTCCATGGCAAGGCTGACAAACTCAGCGGATGACAGTTTGTCCTACAGAGTATGAGCAATGTTCTCTGAAATGTCTTATGCCCTCCTAACAACAGTAGAATCCGACAGTTGAATTTTTTTGCCTCTCGTTCCAGGTCTTTTTCCTCAGGAAACAATGTTGAACAAGCTAGCCGTATGCAATCCTTTACCATTTCCCCATCAGTATATGGCTTCATTTTTTTCATCAGCTCATGTGTGATTTTGTAAGATGCCTCTGTAGCTCTTTCACTTGTATTAATGTGGAAAAAGTTTTTTTGAGCAGTTCGGTTCTGTTTGAGTCTTGCCAGCTTTTCTGCCCTCAGCTCTCCATCTTTCGGAAAGTCGGTACTGAACTTTGGGTGTTTTGTGTCGTGATGGCGCTGCAAATTTGACCTTTTAAATTGTGAAATGACGTTGTCACAAAGCAGGCAGATGCATTTCCCCGAACCGGTGGAGACGAAGAAAAACTCCAGTTCCCAGTCCTCTTTAAATGTTCGATATTCCTCTTCATATTTTCGTTCCCTATATTCCTTTGGCATTTTGGTGTAGTGCTGTAAGCTAGTTTTCCCAATGTGACTGCAATCAGAGCACGAAAGCGGAAATAATTTGTGATTGGTTGTTCAGAAGGATGAGGGTGACGAGACACCTGATGTGTTTGAGGACTGTTTGTGAGTGATAATGACATGTTAAATGAATTCTGATGATTTTTTTTTGTTTGTTTTTTGACGCTTTTTTTTTCCAAAGTGAGACTTAAAAGAGCTGCAACTAGTCTTAAACGAGCCACATGCGGCTCGCGAGCCGCGGGTTGAGTATCACTGGACTGGAGTATCATAAAGATTAGACAGCCTTTGTCAAAGATCTTCTGTCTGGCATTATCTGGTTATTCATAGTTATCCAGCCTAATACCACTGAATATAGCACTTGTGCAAAATTAAATAAAGTTATTAAGGTTACGTTGGTATGAAAGACAGCTTTAGGAACATTTTATTGATTGTTGTCATTTCTCTTTTGCGACCGTGACACAGACTTTGTTAAAGTGTGAGCTGTGGGGTTTTTTCGGCTTTGCGCCTCTTGTTACACATAAGGGCTTCCCAAAACCCATTCCTCTGTCATGGATTAATTTCTTCATGATCACATAAAGTGTCACCACCACACACAGGTAAAACCAACTTGCAGTGAGATGTTGATTAGGATTCTAAAAGACCTATCTTGACTTCATTTGTTAACCCCCCCCCCCCACACACACACACCCACACACACACCAATCTTTATTGATTTTGGTCATTGTTAAGATACAATTATAAAACACAAAATATGTGACTGTGTCCGTCCATCCAACTTCTGCTTTATCCATGATCGGGTCACGCAGGCAGGAGTCTGAGCAGGGACACCCAGACTTTGCTGTCCACACACTTCCTCCAACTTTTCATGGGGGGGGTAGATCAGCTGAGAGACAGTTTGTCTTCCCAGGGGCCTCCTACCAGTGGGACATGTCTGGAACACCTCCCGTTGGAGGCGACCAGGAGCCATCCTGAACAGATGCCCGAGCCACCGCTGGCTCCTCTCGATGTGGAGGAGCAGTGGTTCTACTCCAAGCTCCTCCTGGGTGACCAAGGCCCTCACCCTATCTCTGAGGGAGTGTCTGGCCACCCTGCAGAGGAAATGCATTTCGACCACTTGTATACTAGATCTTGTCCTTTCAGTAATACCCAAAGAACAAGACCATAGCTGAGGGAACGTAGACCGACAGGTAAATTGAGAGCTTTGCCTTTTAGCTTAGCTCCCTCTTCACCACAACAGTCCGATACAGCGGCTGCATCAATGCAGATGCTGCACCGATCTGTGGATATCCAAATTTAACACTGGAGAGAACTGATGCACCATTAGAGAAGAGTGGTCCTATACCTAATATGTCAAATTCTGGCCTTCAAGGGTCACTATCCTGCATGTTTTAAATGTTTCTTTGCTCAGACATGTCTGATGCAAACAGGTTGTTGTAGAACTTTAGATGCTGAACAGGTGATTCTACCATTGAATCATGTGTGTTGGAGCAAAGAAACAACTAAAAAATGCAGGATAAAAGACCCTAAATCAGAATCAGAATTGATTTATTACAAAGTTTTTTTCATTTTCATTTGTACAATACAATGGCTTTGTCTTGGGTGACGCTGGGCAAAAGAAACATAAAAATAGGAAACTAGTAATATTTTCATAGCTAAATTTTTAAACAATAATACAGAGTTTGTAAGAACCAAAAGTGGGCACTGCTGACTCATATGAACAGGTCACGCGAGGCAGTAGTTTTGAGGATCTATTTGGTCTATTTGGTCACAGAAGACTCTAGACCTTAAGTCCACTATGAATCTTTGGGATGTGTTGAAAAACACTTTAGGCAGCAGCTTGACTCATTTATGACTAATACAAGATCTTGGTTATTAAATAAATACATTGACAGATGGAAACAAATGTTATGGCACTAAACTACAAGCTAATCACACTTAAAGCATAGCGAATATTAGGATGTAATGGTGGTCAATAAAAATCTGACTTAGTAACAATTATTTAATTTACACAGATAACCACAGACAACATAGCTGAATTATCCAAATGTTTCCCCAGGTATCTTTGCTGCTCCTGTTGCTGGTATATACTACTTCACCTTCTTCTATCATGCTGGAGGAGGAAACCTTGTGAGTCTCGTCCTCACGAAGAACAATCAGGTTGTTGTGTCGGCTTATGACCACAAGACCTCACACGATGGCGCTGATAATGGAGGCAATGCTGCATTTCTGCAGCTGCAGCAGGGAGACCAGGTGTATATGCGCCTGGGTGCAACCACACATGTTTGGGGGAATGATGCCATCACCACTTTCAGTGGTGTTCTTCTGTACCAACTCTGAGCTATTGGGTCTTTTATTTTTATTCAATAAATAGGTTAACAGAAAATATCATTCGCAACCATTTTTTTTAATGTAATTCAAGTCATAGTAAAATATTTTAAACATGTTACAACTAAATTAATGAAAACTTTGTTTTTGCATGTTTTGCAGAAACAAAGAGGAAGCTAGTGTAATGTTCATGTCTCTAGAACTAAGCTCAAATGCAGCAGGCCAACAACAAATGGTCTTTAAAAATGTTTATTTTTGACGGTGGAGCAGACACGGGATAACCTTGCACTGCAAGATGGATTCCCACGAGATTTGGAGTTTTCCAAAACCACAAAAATCCATCTTGAACCGCTCCAACTAAACCTTCCAACAAAAAATGTTCAGACCAGTCATATGTTAGCATTGTGCTTTGGGGTGGGTGTTCAGGTATGATTGGCAGTAAAAGTGGCTATTGAATCTGTTTTAGAAGAACTACAGATGATTTTTTGGTTGAAAATGAGCAAAGGGAAGAACTTTGTGCATTTCATGGTAATAATTTTTTGTGCATTTCTTGGTGGTATTGATGTGTGTGCTTTTCTCCTGCCTAGATTTGCAACAGCTTGATTAACTGTGATTGGATAAAGACAAATTATGATAGGCAGTGCAAGGACACCAGGGGGCCCCAAGCAGCAATGTCACTAGGGGGCCCTCTTTCAGTTGTTTTGTCAATAAGTTCTTCAGTTTTCAAAGCTTATCCAGGCTGATTGAATGACAATGTAACATTATAAAACAAACAGAAAATACTGTTTGAGCAATTTTTTAATAATAATAATTATAATAAAGAAATACAGAAACTTTTTTAAAGAGCATTTTTAAACTTAACTTCAGCAAGTTCTGAGTAAAAAAGAGAAAAAAAGAAATATTATTTAGTTATAAAGAATATGATGGGACAGTTTATTCTTTTATAGCCTAACATGTTTTACAGCACATTGGCATTGTTAAAAAAAAGTCCAACCCACCCAAGTTAAAATAAAATATATCTAAATTTGGTGACATGATACTACTCATTTAGTGGTTGCACAGTGCACACAGTTTCTTAGGTAGCAAGTAGGCAACATGACATTTTTTTTCACATTCACACTATGGTCAATAATTTTGCAGCTCTTAGCACGACTGTTTGGACATTTACATAGTAATTTTTACATTAGTAATTAGTACATGAAGGAGGCGGAGTTTCACATGCACGCGGAAGGAGACCACCTTTGTAAACAAGAGGCTCGATATCAACACAGAGAGATGGTGTGTGACCTCATGCTATGTTCCAGATGGAATTACACATCTAGAGCTTCACATTGCATATTTTGAATTCTTTCAAACTGGAAATGATGAATTTTCGCTTATTGCTCCTTTAAGCCTTTTAGAGCGGCAAACTAGCTGTACACACAACACNAGTAACTTTTTACAATCACCGTTGTCCTGCTCTCTTTTCTCCTTGAGCCATCCCCTCACTCGCTGAGAAAAGACAAGTGGGGGAGGGGCGAGTTTAGTTTGGCTCTGCCTTGCCTAATGGCAAGCTACGCCTCTGATAATATGCAGACACTTGCTGACGCATCCTCCAATCTGCTTAAAATACTAGATGACCCTCCTTTTTCCAAACACTCTTAGACGAAGCAGTTCCAGATCATTGTGTGTAAATTCAACACGAGGCTGCACAATGATATGGCAGAGCCAGGTTAGACACAGGGTTCACAGGCTGATGACAATCTTTCTTCTGGAAGTAGAGTCAAGGATAACCTACAAAACAGTCTAAGGTCAGAACACAGGTAATCGGAAATCCAAAGCAGACAAGTCCTGAATATAAACACCATAAATCAGATGAGGTCCCAACTTCTTTGATAATAAATCCAGATAGACAGATTTACAGGGCAAATATGGGACAGGGTGAAGTAGGGTCAATATTTTCCAAGATATATAGTACAAAATCCAATGGTGTCAGACAGGGACGAGGTCAGGGAACAATCCGGGTCAATACACTTTGTGAAATGATACTGGGTCAAGACAAGATAAGAACACAACGTGGTGCAGGTATGTGCAGCATGAACTGTACAACAAATTGGCTACTGACAAATGGAAGCTCACTGCTTATAAAAGGGCAGAGACAAGTTGGGCAGATAAGACAGTTAACAGTCAGTGAGCAGGTGATGGGATTTACCAAAATGACAGGTCAAGGAAAAAAGAAGGACAAGCTGAATCAAATACTAAGATGAAATAATAAGGCTCAATATGTAACAAATGCCGAGATGCCAGAGGGGTCTGAAAACAGACTAACCATAGTTATTAAGTTGGCAACACTGAGGCTACATTCAGACTGCAGGCTGAAGTGCCCCAAATACGATTTTTTTGCCTCTATGTGACCTGTATCTGATTTTTTATGACAGTCTGAACGACACAGATCCGATTTTTCCAGAATGTGGTCCTAATTGCAATACATATCCGATCTTTTGGCATGCAACTTCAGTCTAAACTGCCAGGTTGCTTCCATCCGACCTATACGTCATTGATGCATGACATACGTGACTATTCTGCATCAAGGACGCGGGAGCAAAAAGTAAACAACAGTAACGGCAGATGATGCAGGTCAATGGCGAGAAACCAAAGTGTCTTAATATTTGGGAAGACAGTTCTGTTCAGGCCAAACTCGAGGGGTGTTATCGGAACCTTGCGGTTTTTGAAAACATTTCCAAAGAAATGGCAGAGCGCAGGTTTAAGCGAACCTGGCACCAATGCCAAAGAAAAATAAAAACCCTCTGAGCTAAATATGTGTGTTGCATCACTGTTCCTTCTAATGCGCATGCATGACACATTCAAGACATCACATTCAGGTCGCATTTTACTGACAATATGAATGACCTTGCAAAAAGATCTTATTTAAAAAAAAAAATCACAATTGAGCATTAAGACCTGCAATCTGAACGTAGCCTAAAATGACCTTAGCCCCTCCTTTCCACTGAACGCGTCAGCAGCACGCATGGTTTTGCTTGTGCAATCAGCCAAGTGTCCCTTCCCACATTCCAGCTGGTCCCAGGAGATGTGATTTCATCAGTAGACACAACAAAAAGCAGAGAGAAAGACGTCAACATGTATCCAGAAGGTATGTGGCTATTTTTTCACACCATCTACGGACTTCAAACCACAGTCATGGAAATCTGCACGTGTCCTCTTATTTTTAAACTTCCCTGTATTTTACATTTCACGATTGCCTAATTTCCTGTCTGGTCCAAACTAATGCCGCTTTCACACATGGGCCGAATGGTGTCGGGTTAGGGTCGGGTCGGGTAGGGTCGGGTCAGTCTAGTTTTGTTCACACACTCGCCTCTGGAATGCGGCCGTGGGCGTGAGCAGTGCGCATGTGGGTGGGGGCATGGGCTGTTTCGTTTACCTTATCAATGACGGAGGTCTGTGACGCAATTCTTAAGCGCACAAGACTTGTAAACACACCAGCACATTATGCAGAAGACGAGGGTGGGAAAGCTAATCTTAAATCTGATGCTGCACCTGTCTGACCATTTAGTCTAAAAATAAAGTTTTGATGTTTCTGATATTGCTTCTGTCTTGTCCTCTTCATTACTAAAACATTTAAACTAGTTACTACCAGAGCATATGTTCATTCTGAAAACACGCTCGTAAATTCGTCTCCAAATAAAAACATGCTGCTGGGATTTTATTTACACAAATCCCATGTAGCCTCCACATATTTCTTTTAATAAGGCTGAATGGAGCTGTTATATATTGTAGAGTAAAGAAACACCTTTTTTTTCTCTTATCCGCGCTTTCTTCAATTACATTGAACAGGAAGCTTGACTGGATTCATAATAAAAGCATTCATATTTGCTTTAAATAAAAGTGACCAAATAACGAAAGATTCTTAAACAGGCATCATTTACAAGTCGAGTAATATAACCAGTTATTAAAGAGAAGAAAAAGAAGATACAATTGTTATAGCTCTTCAAAGTTTATTGCACACTTTTTATTTTATTTATTCCCAAAAGGAAGCAGACAGCGTCTCAGCAGCACCCGGTCACGTCTTCCTTCCTCTGCAGAGAAGCTCACTTCTCTGTGGAGCACGGTCTTTGATTCCACATCTTCTCCATCAAACCATCAACGTCGACCTTGGATACAGAGATAAAAAAGCGGTCTTCAGTCTCTTGCATGTTGCGGGAGCCATAACACATAACACAGATGGCTAAGAGCTAGCCGACAGAGCTAGCTCATCTGCACACTGCGAGTTCACTACAGGAGTTTTTCGTGAGCTGCTTCAAAGTGTTTAAAGCACTTAAAATGAATCACAACTCACCCTTACAGCTGCCATGTCCACTCCAAACACTCTCCTTTCCTCATAAAAGCATCCATGTCCTGGAACCACTTCATCACTTGTGGTCGGCTCCACTCCGGTCGTTGCAGGTTCTTGGTCACTCTGTACTCACATTTGAGTTTTTTCAGCTTGTCACGAGACTGCTTTTGTAGTTGTTATGTTAAAAATATAATAATAACATGCGTTACAGGAGACCTGTTAAATCCCATCGGCGCGGTTCAGTGTCGTCACATCACATGCACACTACCAGGCCAATCGGTGGTTAATACTACGTAGGTAGGCTCGTGACTGGCATCAGTTTACTTGACCAATCAGTTCATATGTAAGTTTAAGTTTATTTATTTTAAGTTTAAGTTTATTTATTTATAAAGCGCCAGTTCATGACAAAGTCATTTCAAAGCACTTCACAGAAAAATCAATCAATTAATAATAAAACATTTTCTATCTAAGGAACCAGCCGATTGGGCTGAATTGTTATTTCAGCACAATCCCCCATCCTGAGCAAGCACAACTGGCGACAGTGGAAAGGAACGACTCCCTTTTAACAGGAAGAAACCTCTAGCAGAACCCGGCTCAGGATGGGCGACCTTCTGCCTTAGCCGACTGGGGTCTGAGCTGACAGGAAAGAGACACAGACAAACACAGATGTATTTAGGCCAGTCGTCATGTCTATGGAAAGATAAACAGAGAAACAGTTAATGGCAGCAGTAACAATCAAAGCAATAACAATTTGATGGTTCTAGTGGGAATATTTCATCCCTTGTTTATGTGAGATACACCCTCCTCAGAGGCAGCCAGAGTAAAGAAAGACAGCAGAGTGAAAAAAAAAAATGTGGTCAGTATGTCCTCCGGCAGTCTAAACCTATAGCAGCATAACTAAAGGGAAAGCTCAGGAGAACCCAAGCTAACCCTGACTATAGGATTGTGTAAAAAGGAAAGTTTTAAGTCTATTCTTAAAACTACACAAGGTGTCTGCCTCACGGATAAAAAGTGGAAGCTGGTTCCACAGGAGAGGAGCCTGATAATTAAAAGCTCTTCCTCCCATTCTACTTTTAGAAATTCTAGGAACTACAAGCAGACCTGCAGTCTGAGAGCGAAGTGCTCTGTTAGGAGCATATGGAACAATAAGATCTTTAATATAAGCTGGAGCTTGGTCGTTCAAGGCCTTATACGTCAAAAGTAAAACCTTAAACTTTATTCTAGACCTTACAGGGAGCCAATGAAGTGATGCTAAAACAGGAGAAATATGGTCTCTCCTTCTAACTCTCATCAGAACTCTGGCAGCAG
>SSNP01000132.1:130440-192578 GCA_006937955.1 Pachypanchax playfairii
CCCCCCCCCCCCCCAAAAAAAAAAAAAAAAAAAATTAAAGAAACTGACTCAATGGGATGACTAAAAATGCATTCAAAACTCCTTTTAGCACATTGGATATTATTTCATAAGCTACTAAATACTAAACAAATGTTGCTTACCACCTGTACAGTAAACAATAAGTGTGATAGCAACGAGTGGTGTCTTGAAAAACTACAGTCTTTCTGCCAGGTGAGGAGGGAAAACTCAGGTATTCACACAAGTTACGGTGAATGACAACCTGTTTCTTCAAGCAGAAGAAATATTTGGTGTTAAAAACTCAAAAAAGCTGCTTATATTGGTGGTTTTTGAATACAGGTCATTTCGACTGGGAGGACACGGGGTGTATACAGAATATGAGGACAACAGGAGGGTTAACATCACTGGGATATTGTGTATAAGATACAAATAAAATCAGAGTGCAATGATTTTCAAATCTCATGTTATATTCCCAATGGAACAAACAATATACTGGATGTTGAAACTGAAAATTAAACATGTCAGATAAAATATGAGCTCATTTTGAATTTTGTTTAAATGGAGGAAACTAATGGCTAGTACCGAAATTGGCACAATTCAAAAACTGCCATCAGAGGGGGAACTAGGCTGGACTTTAAATGCACAGAATACAAACCAGGAATACGTGTAAAAGGTTTGTTGAAAACACTCAAGAGTAGGACATCAGCCCACAATATTTGATGGGGCCGGAACCCGAGTGTTGTGTTATGAGAGAGAGCGGGTAAGCGCCAAGCAAACAGTACAGGGAACAGACTTGATTAGCACCAAAAGTAATTCTCTCACCCTGCGGTGCTGTGGGTCAGGCAGGGAGATACTTGAGTAATTGGGGCTGGCTCTCAACAGGCAACACAGATTAATTAGGGGTCCGTGCATGAACACACTCCGGGTGGAAACCAGCAGTCATGGAGACAGCAATGTGATGCAGTGGAACACAAGAGACAAAGAAACTGTTTTTATAAAGACTCGGTGAGACTGTGAAAAGAAAAAGAAACAAGAAGAGAAACAATAAACTGTTTAAATCTTTCCCTCTGTGCTTGGTCTGAAGCTGTCGCTTGACTTAGAGTCCAACACAACCCGCAAACATGACATAAGTACAAGAGCATTACAAGTTGATAAAATGATTTTAAAGTAAATTTGACATCTACATTTGCTACAAAATCCTCTTTACCACTTTTGACAAACTCATATCTGATTTTGATTTCTCTGATTAGAAGATGAAAAAGTGAAGTTAGTCAAAACACATCAGCTTAGTTGTGGGGACCCAGTGAAAAGCAGTGCTCTTAAAAAAATACTTACTTTACAATATTGAAAAGTATAATAACAGCCGAAACTTACCTTATTTTTAAAGGAAAAAGTTAAAGTTTAACCAAAACCAAGCTACATTTAATTTAATATAGAAAATCATTTAAAGGACAAAGGGTCAAAAAAGAACTGGTTAATCATTAGTGAACCTATGTTAAAAGTTTGTGGCAGTCAGTTCAGGATTCAAACAGAGATGAAGATGATTCTTTTTTTGTATCTCTTGGCGTCTTTCTGCTGCAGCCTGAGTTCAGCTCAGGTTGACTCTCCTTCTGGAGGAGATCTAGAGTTGCTGAAGGCAAAAGTCGAAGCTCTGGAAAACATAGTAAAGAAAGGTAAAGTCCTGATATCTAATTTTAATAATAGAAGTTAAAAACATGTGCATTGGTTAAAATGGTTTCATTTTTTAAATGTTTTTTTTAATTGTACACAGTCAGCACAAAGGTGATATTCAGTGTGGCAATTGGAAGAGAGGGAGCCATCGGACCCTTTGATGCAAACACAACTTTGATCTACAGCAGAGTTTTAACAAACATTGGGGGAGCTTACAATTCATCTACAGGTAAGGACATCACACACTCACACATCTACAGCAATAGTTAGGGTTTAGTAACAATGCTATCTTTAATTGAAATAATGTATGGAGTGTTTGCATTACGTGCATTTTATAAGATGGTTCTGAAAGAACATGCTTGAGTCAACTGAAAAAAATGTCATTTTTGGGTAAAATTGTACAGGGTTTCAGCTCCTGGATTTCCATATTTTTCTGTAAGATTTTAAAAATAAACCAAATTTTTTGTAAATTTCAGAATATCCACATAACTAAACCCATAACTAAATGTCACATTAGTGTCAAACAACGAATCCCCTGTCTGCCAAAAAGCCAACACTACTCTCAGATGTCAATCTAGTATGAGTGATTTGACAGTTGTGCGTCTTTAAAAAAAATGGGTGTGCTCAAATAGTGTTAAAGGTAGTGTGATTTAATTAATTGACACAAGAGAAAGTAAACAAACAAATCCACCAACACGAATGGTAACGGCTAACACTGCGTAGCTAGCTATACCCACCTTCACAATCTTTCATTTCCACCACTCAGTGAACTCGTTTCACTATTACCTCTATTAATTAATGTGAAGGCACAAAGCTGTGAATTATAGCGAACATGCAAACAGCTGCCTCAGTTTTTTTTTCACCTGCAAGTAAAACTTCCATTGGAGGATTAATGACTTTTTATTTTAGCTCTGTACACTTAAAGCTGGAGTGCGTAACTTTTACATGTCCGTGAATGTCCGTTTCAGCCAAGCCACTATCAGAGGAGATGACACAATGCAGATTAAGCCGATCGGCTCCTCAAACATCTCACGGTATTTTTCAATATATATCATTTTTACTTTGCGTGTCGACTGCGACATTCCCGCGCTGTCGCACATGAAATTGCGTCTTTTATGTCACAACAAGAAAAATAATAAGAAATAGAACGCAGTGTCTCGTAGCAGCCGGCAGAACGTGAAGGTCGACATGGCGGAGAATCCAAATAAACAGTCGAGAGACACTTATCGGGAAGTGGATCCTACCACGAAAAAAAAAAATAATTCCTGGACGTTCGGCAGAGGGACTATTGGCTAAGAAGGAAAGTGACCGAAGGAGAAGGCAAACGCGAATTTGTATCGGCGTCGCTTTTCCTCGGTGGAGAGAAGAGATGTGGCTGATGTTCACGGGTGCACATAAGTGGTCCGCACACACTGTCAAAATATAAAATGCGCACCAGATGAAACCCAGAGCGCCGAAGTTCCAGCTGATTCTGTCTCTGTGTCAGTTTGTGTCTGTCAGTTTGCCAGTGTAACGGTTTTTCAGTCAGTCAGATCAGTGTAGCTGATTGCAGGATTCTGCATCGTGTCAAAACTGAAAAAATTCACTGAATAAGACAAATAGATCATTGTGGCCCCAACAGCTGACTAATAAATTTCAACACCAAACTGTTAATTGTAGATTAAAGTGAACAATCAAACCTGTAAACAATCCAACCTGAACTCTGAAGGTTTTTTTACCAGTATTTTTATATTTTACTGGTTTCTCTTGATTTTTTCAACAATGAAATGATATTTATTGAAACAAATATAGAGCCAGGTAAAGTAAACAGACTGAATTTGAAGCTTGATTAAGACAGATACCGGTTGGAATAACAACGGCAGAGATAAAGCGGTGGCAGCTGGGCTTACGTCATATGGAAGCGCCAGCTTTATTGTTGTAATGACGCAAAAATTCCGCTAGGGGGCGACATAAGTTACAGAAGTTACGCACTCCAGCTTTAAAGCTGGAGTTGGTAATGTTCGAGAGCTAGCAAGATTTAAAACTAGCAGCTCTTCTAAACCCCTCCCCCTTCCCACCGTGGACTTGCTTCAAGCCGCGGGGGAGAAGGTAGGGGCTAACACTCACACAACCCAATACGCAGATCGGGGGGCAACATGGGGTTCAGTGTCTTGCCCAAGGACACTTCGACATGTGGCGGTGGAAGCCGGGATCGATCCACCAACCTTCAAATTGGAGGACGACCGCTCTAACCACTGATCCACAGCCGCCCCACATGACCAATGAAATGACCAATCACCGCCATCCGGTGCGGATGACCGTGGTTGGTCAGAGTTATTGTAGGCTTGCAAGTCTCAGAGAGGTCTGATTTTTTTCGCTCCTCTTTATGAATACACGATGCATTGACTAGTCTCAGTATGGAAGGACCTTTTTACCCAGTATAAAAAAAGTGCTTCTGAACAGGATTACCAACTCCAGCTTTAAAAGAGAACACGTTGACATATATACATAATCACAACTTTTGGGCTGACAGTTACATTTCCCGGTTTGCCACCGCCTGAACCAGGTCGCAAAACACAAAAAGAAAGCACTAGTTGAAATGTTCTCTAACCAGCTTTTGTCTTCTAAGGTCGAAGCCACTTCTCCACAGAGCCACGCTAGCCTCGGGAACAGTGGCAGAGCATTCGTCTGTCTCCCACTTATGTTCTGATCCCACAAGTCTGTGGAGTTCCGTTCTGTTTTACCTGGACAAAAAAGAGGCATCCATCATCTGTGTGTCGGTACAAGACTCTTGAACGAAAAAAACTTTGCAGACAGAGCTAATCGGCACAGCTAACGTATCTGCAACCGGCATAACTAACATGTCTGCACAGTAAGCAACAATGTGACTACATGCCCTTGAGTACTTAAAGTTAATCATGATCATTGTTCATTCATTGTTCATTCATTGTTGCTGCAGTCTCTCCCTTGCTTGGTGTCCATCTCCCGGTGAGCTTCTCCTCTGGCCCACGTTGAAGCCGGGCAGAGTTAACCGGCTAACCGCTCCACTCTGTCCTGTTTGCTCGCCAGTCTTTCCCCATAAATAGCTTCCATTTCATCATACCACTTCCATGTTTGCGGTCTGCCACTCCGACTGTTGTGGTCCTTCATGGTCCGGTAGTCACATTTGAGATTTTAAAGAGGCCATTTCATACAAATTTCAGGACTTTGTTGTTATTTCTGAAGTATTAACCAGTAATATGAAACATTTTATATCTAAAAAACGTCAGGAAACACTTATTAACAGACCTTTTAATCTATCTGCATTAAAATTCTGGTGGTTCCGGCTCCTTCTGTCGGCCTGCTTCGTCATGCTTCGGGAGCAGCTCTTTCATAGTCATTATTCGGATTTGCTGGACTCAGATTGGCTAACAAACTAGCCTATGAGCACATGGTATACTGTTTCCTGCCCCACTGCGCATGGTAACGTCAGACGTCATGTCTTCCTCTTTGCTACGTCTTATGCTACAGCTTTTTAGCCAGCAGCATGCTAGGCATGGTTTCAATTGCGGGAGCTGATGAATACTAACGAACAAAGGAGTTGTCACGAAACAGATACAGGCCGTTCGAACTCGAGAGAACTCGGGTGTCGCCACCTGCGTAGTTTGAGAGATTATAACTGAAAGAGAAATTGTTGACCTGTTTTCACACCCACTATGAAGGTAAGAACACCTGTGGAGCTAAAATATTCAACAAAAACCTCAGAAAAAAAAAAAAAAATTATCGCTGACAACTTGAATGTTGTAAACAAGCCACCATTGTTTCTGGCTCAGAGTCAAATGCCTGACATCACATCACGTGATCACAGTCAGGCCAACCAGAGGCTACCACTACGTAGGTAGTTGTGTCACTGGTATCAGTCTACTGGATTAATCAGTACACAGATGGGCATGCTGGCTGGCTTCTGACCACAGCAGAGCTGGTCCGAAAAAAGAGGATAGAATGTTGCTGAATGACACGGGGAAGACCTGAGAAAGGCGGTGGAAAATGGTCAGCAGGGGGCTAAAGTAAACTGAGCAATGCCGCGTTCTGTCGGTGGAAATGGGACATGATTGTTGACTGTCTGCTTGACGCTTCCCGGTCCTTCAGTGCTTAAGGTCCCTGTGCTCCGGCAACCATGCCTTTTTCTGCACCCCTTCCACAAACTATTCCTATCATCATAAAAAAATGCAGCAAGCAGAAACCCAAAATTTTGACAATTATATTTATTGTCAAAGTTGCAGATTTCAACACCAACATACCATACTGTATATATTGTCCTATTTCATCTTGCCTTCATCTTATTCTCTCTCTTTAACAAAAAGATCAACAAATGTAACATAATGAGGGTTTTAAGCTGGATCCAAGTACAGGTAAATGTGGGGAATATGGTAAAAATTAGGGCCGGGACTCGATAAAAAAATTTAATCTAATTAATTAGAGGCTTTGTAATTAATTAATCAAAATTAATCGCATTTTAATCGCATATAAATATTTGACCAGAGAACAGTGAGAATTTTTTTCAAACGGATTTTTAGTATACCATTGAATCATGACTGAATACACATAAGCTTAAGCAACAAAATATTGTTTATTTTTCTTCAACCAAGTCCAACAGACCAGTGCATTAAGTGTAGAAAATGTCTACACTTGTACTCGGAGTCGGGCTAACGTCCACGCTAGCTGCTATATGTTTAACATTGAGGTGATACTTCAGGCCCGATGTGCTGCGGTGATGTGCAAATTCCTTGCTGCATAGCTTGCACACACACATGCTCTTATCCACGCTTCCATCCAGTCATTTTTTATAATAAAACTTCCCATCCACGGGGCCAATCAAAGCGGTCGCTTCTTCATTCATGTACACTGTGGTTTGTTGTTGTCATAAATAATGAACGCTGGTAGGTGCTCCAGTATAATCGGTCCACTGAAACTCATGAGAGATGTTCTGTGGTGCTTAAATAAGTGTGATTAAAATGCGTAAAAAAAAATTAACGCGTTATTTTTGTGTAATTAATTAATCTTAATTAACGCGTTAAAGTCCCGGCCCTAGTAAAAATAAGTACTTTTAAGAAAAAAAAAAGCTGATGAGGCATCAGCAAAACTGGAGGTGTTTCACATTGTAAAGTCGCCTTGCCTACCGAGGTACTGCCTTAGTAGGTTAGGCATCTTGCTTACCGAGGCAGTGACTTGGTAGACAAGGCGTCTTGCTTACGAGGACACTGGATCAAACTTAACTCATGTGACCGTGGCAGCCCGCTCATGTGCACTGTTTACATCCAGGGTTACACCACCTGAGCCAGGAAGGCCAGGGAATAGAGATGAGATAATATCTGTGCTTCCAAGTCAACAGGATCATCAAGAAACAGACACGCCGTGTCTGCTCCTGATTTCAGACAGCAGGCTTCGACTTTAAAAGCAGGAGAAACTCTGAGTTGTGTCAAACAAACCTGCTGGCAAGCAGTTTAGGTTCACGGAGTGTGTTGCCCGGGTAACCGACTCAGAGTTACGCTGAACTTGCTTTGTGAAACCGACAAACCAGCGTATCCCTCATCTCAGGCTTAACTAACTCAAGGTTTTCCACTAAACCCGCTTTCTGAAATACACCCCTGGCAAAAACTTTATTAAAAAATAAAACAAACAAACTCAAAACCCATAACCCTGACATGCAAATTAAAATAGTTCCCAATGACAAAGACTCATGCAATCAGAAACTGAATTTTTAAAAAGATTTTTTAAAAAATCTGTTTATTAAAACTGTAAATACTATTATGGGATATTTTGAACCTCAGTCCTTTGGCTTAATGCAAGCATCTCTATAATCGGTCTTCTTTTAGACATGTCAACTTCCATGTGTCTATTTACTATAGATTACCATAAAAACAACAGTTTAAAATTATTCTATGTAACCTTATATTTAAATGGTTAAATTGTTTAAATGGTATTAAATACAATGAAACATAATTACGAGTTAATCGAAAATATAGGGATCTTTCTGAAAGTCGAAGGACAAAATATTTTTTTGTGATTTTACAGGTGTCTTCACAGCACCAGTTGCAGGTGTCTACTACTTCTCTTTCTTCTATCACGCTGGAGGAGAGTTGGAATCCAAGCTGCTTCTTTACAAGAATGACAACGTGATGATTTTGGCCCAAGATCACCCATCAGAGTCAGACACAGCTGACAATGGAGGAAATGCAGTGTTCCTGCAACTGCAACAAGGGGATAAAGTGTATGTCGCGATGGCAGATGAGACACACATATGGGGATCTGAGTTCCATACCACCTTCAGTGGGTTTTTGGTCACTCAGTTGTGAAAGAGAGAGAGAAAAAAATATTCAAATAATAATTTCTCAAGTAGGAATACTTAATTAATATTGAGGTAAAAAATGAAAAACACATACTAGCCAATTACAACAATATACAATAATGACACACTTTATTAACATTTATTGTAGTAAAGGAAAAGGTGAATTGAATCATAAACATCTAAAGGAAACAATGTCAGACTCCACTGAATTTAGGCTTGAGAGAAATGTGATGATCTTTCTGGAAAGACTGGGATTTAGTCTTAGTGTCGGTTAGTAGGTTTCCAGTCAAGCAGCTGATCTTCTCTGATGATGTGAAGTTCATAATAAAATAGATCATAAAAGAAACTTTGTTGGAATTTTTTTTGTCATTGAAATTTATGGTGTAATATTATCAAGTTTCTCAACCTGTGTACTTGCAGTAGACGCCAGTTAGATGGATGCTCTCATGTTTCTCATGTTTTCCTGGGTCTGCCTGTCGGTGGAGGTCTTCCTGCTCAACAGAATTTTAATAAAAACTTTTGTCAAATCTGTCGTGGGGTTTTTGCTACGGTCTCCTGTGTATTGTTTATTGTTGGGGTTTTGTTGAATGTAGTTTAGAGTAAGGGTTTTTGTCTATGTCTTTATGTGGAGGGCTTTTAGTGTTGTTGTTTTTTACATTAATTTAGATTAAGTGTTCTGGTCATTAGTCATTGTATGTGTTTATGTTTGGGCTTTTGGATTAGTTTAGCTTTAGGTTTATTGTCAGCCTTTATGTTATTGTGTGCTTATTGTTGGAATTTTGAATTAGTTTAGTTTAGGTTTATTGTTCGGAGTCTCTATGTTTAGTGATTGTGTGTCTTCTGGGTTTTAACAGTATGTTCTTTATATGGTCATGGTACTTCCTGTTCTTCACCTCTTGTTGTTTAGATCATTGTCTGCATGTTTATCTTGTTCTGATCCAGCACTATTTTAAACTGAGAGCTCTCAGCAGTTCAGTGCCAGATTGTTATCCTTGTCATAGTCACCATCATGGTCACAGTATTGTTATATTCATGCGGTTCTGGATACTTTGGATTTTCTAAGTTTGATCAACATTCCACTACAGCTGAGTTTTATGACAAATCTTTGGTTCACCCAGGGTACAAAACTAGCCACGATCGCCTCTGCAGCGGTGGCCTCTGCCGTCTGATTTGTAGATTCTGCATCTGAGCACATTTGAGATTTGAGCGTGCACTCGTCACTGCTGTGTGCTTGCTAATATTTAAAGCAAAACATAACTAGGTTCCAAAATAAAATAGGAAATTATTCAGAGTCAGAAAAGGAATATAGTTTCAGAGGGGAAACTATTTTACAAATGAATTTCTAACAACATGCATTGTTTAAGAACAACTATAAACGTGTGTGTTTTACTATCAAGAGTTAAAACACCAGTTAAAGAGAACATAAAAACAAATTCAGTATTATAGCATTCTTGGTAAATATGGTGTATTTTATACATAAACACACTCTTTTTTTGAATAAAGAAACCAATAAATGCAAAAAAAGTCAAAAACAAATTTATAAATGCAACTGTCATTAAGTCAGTTAACCTACAAGCTAAAATACAGTTTAGATACTGCTCACTGGTGAGTTATAGTATTTTTAGAACAAGGCAGAAGACTAATGTGATCCTTTAGACACCACATTGTCAAAATCACATTGTGACCCAAAATCTAGAATTTGTTTGAGAAATACTAAAATGGAACACCTTACTTTAACTACTTAAAGTACCTTTGATACTGTCTGTAGATATTCCCTTCTTATTTTGTCACAAATCTATAGACTTTATTTTGGTCCAGGGATCAGTAACAGTGTCCTTGTTAAAACTATTAATTGAAGCTACAACCTTTAACTAAAGGGTTAAGGTTGTTCTTATCTTGGGCTATTTAAGTGATAACAAATTTGGATGGCATTTTGTTGTTTTTTGTTTTGTTTGCTTTGTTGATTTTCCTACTTGAGTGATGAGCATATTTTGGTTTGCTTTTGGGGTTCAAGAAGAACTCACCCTCCTCTAAATTATCTTCCTGCCTGCTAACTGCTAAGTGTTTTCAAATAATGCTAAACTTAGGTGTTACATAGGATTGACGTGTGGCACTTCTCAGTGTTTATTTTATTAGCTCCAGTGTGACTCTGCTGTGAGGCAGAGAGGTAACCCGAGCATGATGAGAATATAATGTCTATAAATCACATCCACACAATCACAACCACTGCAGGGTCTTTGTCCCGATTTCATTATTCTTCTAATGGTATTAGTTATTCTCTTTGTCGTAGTTTTCAGAGCAGTTTATTGATCAATTGTTGTTAGCCACAATGCTAAAGCTATTACCATAACATAATTGGTATCTGAGTAAATGCCTGAATAAAAATATAAAGTGCACAAATCCACACAACCACAACCATTGCAGTAAAATTGAAGTCTTTGCCCTGATTTCATTATTCTTTTACTGATATTAGTTATTCACTTTGTCATAGTTTTCAGTCAGTTGCTATAAATCGCTGTGTGCAGCTCTTCGGTGAGAAGCTTGAGACAACGGGTGGGGGCGAGTGTGGCTGAGAGATGCTTTTATACCCCAGGAGGCGTGTCTTAGGGATGATGCAAGTGACGTAGACATGACCACTGACATACACATGAACCACTTTCAGCCAATCACAAATTTCAAAAGCAAAAGTCACCCTTAGTAACCCTAAGAGGGCAGCACTAAAGCATTTTTAGACCAAAAAGTGTAGAATTTAACAAGTTTACAAGAAAATGCCAAAAACAAAAAAAATACCCAGAAACTGAAAGATTGCATTGGCAAAGACCCACTAATACAGTTTATAAGTAGAAAAAAAAGCTGTTTTGAGGATGAGTTGCCCTTTAAAGGGATATCTTATACACAGATCCAAGGTTACTGTGAGACTCTGCCTGCAGCTTGGGCTACATAATAATCTGATATCAGTGTGTGAGTTTCTGTGTTTGCAGCTTCACACTGTCTCAGAGTGAAAATAACAATTTTGCTTAGACGCTTGAAATAAATAAATTAGGTATTACAACATACAGTGGCTTGCAAAAGGAACATTTAACAGTGTTTATTATTTACAGTGAAATGACAACCAAAATGTGCAAGATGAACTGGGAACCAGGAGCAGGAGCAGTCCTGGAAGGAGGTCTGGCAGTGGAGGAGAAACAGGTTAGTGGTGAACTGATTATCCAGTAATACTGTATGAAGGTGATACTACGGTGCGCTGGGCGCGTGCTCACAGAACTTACGGAGGACATGCTGGGGAGGAGGGTGAGGAGGAGGAACTGCGATCTCAGCAGCGGTGGTGGTGTCGGCAGTGATCCAGTGGTGAGACGGTAATCCAAAGGTGATGATGAGGGAGATCCAGTACTTAACCCAGCACGGGAGCTGATACAGGGGTGACAGCGTAGATGTTCCTGAGCAGGTGTGGATGCCAGAGGGGACTGGAGACAGACCAGAAGCCAGGACAGGAAGACAATCGTAGAGACACACAACGGGGAACAAGAGCCCTCCAGACAGCGCAACACACAGCCAGCGCAAGGAGGCACTCAGGACCTGGAGAACGGCTCCAGGGATGGGGACTAGAGGACGGGAAGGAGAGTACACTTAACTGACTATCAAACTATACAACACAAGGCCACACGTTACCACATCGAAAGGTGGAACTAACTGGCGTCTGTCTCTTCTTCTTCTTCTTCTTCTAGTGGAGTTTTATGGCGGTTGGCAAACAACTTTTGGTGCATTACCGCCACCTTCTGGTATGGAGTGTGGGCCGGGATGGCCCCAGCAGTCCCACTTAACTTAAATTCTAGAAATTACTCCAGTCATCCTAAGGAATTTTAGAATTGCTTTTACTGTATCATTTGAGTTTGTTTGCAATATCGTTGTTATAGTAAATGAAATATTTTTCTGTCGTATCTGTGTCTGAAGTGTTTGTCTGTGTCTCTGGTATTGTATACAGTCCATTAAAACGTGCTCCACTGTTTCTAGTTCCCCACAGTGATCACATCTTCCAGTCTGATGTTTCCCAATGACTTTACGTGAGCTATTTAATGCTGTGTGACCCAATCTCAGCCGGGACACTACATCTTCTTCTCTCCGGGTACCTTGAAAACCACTATTGATTTCACCCACTTTGTGTTGGATATTATAAAAGAAACGACCATTCACCCCCTCATCCCACTCGTGTTGCCAAATCTGAATAAAATGTTTTCTTATTATACTCTTGATTTCTGTTTTTCCATATGTAACTTGATGTTCAACTTCCTCCCTCCATGATCCAGCTTTAGCATTTACATCTGCCAACTCATTCCCTTAACACCCACGTGTGCTGGTACCCACAAAAATACCACGTTTGCCAGCTCTTGACACTGTATAGAGCATTTGCAAATTTTCCAGAACTATATCTAATCTACATTCAGATTTCATGTTTTTAATACTTATTAGTGCGCTACTTGAATCAGATGCAATTACTATATATCCTCCTGAAGATATGTGCTCCTCCACCCAGTATAATGCGATGAGTAAAGCTAATAGCTCCCCTGTGCAGACTGCCACATTGTCCTTCACCCTTCTACTTACTGTTTTACCCCTGCAAGGAATAACAAACGCTATGCCAACTTTTCCCTCTTCTGATCTGGATGCATCTGTGTATATGATTAAATGATCTGCATAAGTTGTTGATATATACTTTCCTACATCACCATCACTCCTTTTTCCCTCGAGCAGACTAAGATCGACCTTAGGCTCCTCCAGCTCCCACGGTGTAACAGCGGATGTTGGAATGGCAGGGTTTATCTGAAGGTCTTTAATACCAGCACCCTCCACCAGCCTCTCCACTATCCACCCAAAACTCTTTAATTGTGCCTTCTCCCGCTCCTGACATGGTTTCAACATTAGTTGACCAGGAAAACCCTCTTTATGACCACATAAATTGGCCCAATAATTTAATGTCAGTTGTAGTCTTCTCCATCTCAGTGGCATCTCCCCCATCTCCACCTGCAGTGCTGACACTGGTGTAGATCTCATTGCTCCACAACAGATTCGCAATGCTTGATATTGCACTTGATCTAATTTAAGTAAGTGACTATTTGCAGCAGAATTAAATACTATACATCCAAAATCTAAGACTGATCTGATTAAAGCAATATACACAGTCTTTAAACACTTTCGATTCGCTCCCCAATCCCATCCTCTGAGACATCTCATTATATTCAATACTTTTTTTCATTTCTCTACTGTTAAATTAATATGTTTATTCCATGTCAACTTACTATCGAACCATAATCCCAAATATTTAAACTCGGTCACCCTGGCGTCTGTCTCCAGTTCTCCCTCTTCATTTAACCCAGCCGTGGGAGGCTGGGCAACGAGCCACACCTGTGCCTGCTGATTAGCTGCTGCCACACCCTGCAATCAGAGGTTAGTGGAAAAAACCAAAATACCACACACTAGCTAGAGCAACTCACCCCCAAAACAATTTTTTTTTCTCCTTATAAACTGCATTAGTGGGTCTTTACCAATGCAACCTTCAGTTTCTGGGCATTTTTTGACATTTTCATGTAAACTTGTTAAATTCTATACTTTTTGGTCTTAAAACATCTTAGTGCTTAGCTCTTAGGGTTGAAAGGTGACTATTGCATTTGAAATTTGTGATTGGCTGAAAGCGGTACGTGCCTACGTCAGTGCACAGGCATTGTCTCTAAGACACGCCTCCTGGGGTATAAAAGCATCTGTCAGACACACTTGCCCCTCCCACCCGTTGTCTTCAGCTTCCCACCAAAAAGCTGCACACAGGGATTTAGAGCAACTGGCTGAAAACTACGACAAAGGGAATAACTAATATTAGTAAAAGAATGAAATCAGGGCAAAGACTTCAATTTTACTGCAGTGGTTGTGATTGTGTGGATGTGATTTGTGAATGTTATATTTTTATTCTGGCATTTACTCAGACACCTCTCTGCAACATGGCAATAGCTTTAGCATTGTGGCTAACAGCAATCAATCGATAAACAAGAGAATAACTAATATCAGTAAAATAATAATGAAATCGGGGCAAAGACTTCACTGCAGTGGTTGTGATTGTGTGGATGTGATTTATGCACGTTATATTCTCTTCGTACTTGGGTTACCTCTCTGCAACATGGCAGAGTCACACTGGAGCTAATCTAAATACAGAGATAAGACACATCAATCACAGCCCAGCTCGCCACCACCCCCCCAGGGTCCTAAGTGACACCTACTTTCAGCATTTTTTTAAATTAGTAGTTAGAAGGCAGGAAGATAATTTAGAGGGGGGCGAGTTGCTCTTTGAATAGTATTTTTTGTGTTATATGTCTAAAGAACTCTTTTTGGGGTGAAATGTCAGAGCATTGGCGTGTCACAAATGTGCAAAAACACTTCTTTTTTTACTCTATTTTTGTGTAGAGACAGATTTTCTAAAAAAAAAAAAAAAACACTTTTCACCCTTGTGAACAAAATAATGCTCATACAAAATAGTCAATTTAAAGAGTTTATTACAAAGTATTTTGTGTGTGTGTGTGTGTGTGTGAGGGATATTATTAGCTGCAGGCAGAGCAAATAACCTGGCTCCAGCTGCTGTCCTTGCACTAAAGCCACAGTGCTGCTGGTGCGTGTGCGCCTTGCCATGGCCAGCTATGCTACTCCCAAGCTCCTCCAAGAACAGCCTTCTTCAAAAGTTATTTTTTGCCAGGTTTCAGGCTGGTTCCACCAACAGCACCAGGGCATTGTAGGCGCTGACGTCAGTAATGTTGCTGAAAAGTGCCGTGGGCCATCGTGGGCATGTGTACATTGCAACAAGCTTGAGAAAAACAAAGAGGAATAAAAAAAAAAAAAAAAAAGAGTTAAATTTGCCCTCAAAGATATTTCAGCAAAATCACAATTTATTAGAAAAAATAATTAGTGTTCAAAGCTGTCCCAAATAAGATATACAATATCAGTCGATTAAAACAAATTAAACCTTGTCCAGGTTGTCTACAACCCCTTTGCAGCAGTTGTAGTTGTGGTCGATTTACTCTGTGGCTCATCCTGGCGAGCCACTCGCCTGGGCTTGGTGCTAATGAGCAGGACGCTCCGGCTGCACTTGGGACGTAACTTCCAGCGGTGGTGGTGGAAGTGAATCCAAAGAGAGAGCAGCTGTGGAGGCAGCTCCGGTTTGTTGCGTTGCACTCTTCCAACTTAGTATGTTTTGTTTTTCAGAAGCTCTTCACCTAGCCTCCTGACTACAAGCAGAAAATTTTTTTTTTTTTTTGCTTTCCCATTTATTTAAGATGTAAGGTATCATGCGTCCACTACAGTAGACATCAGAACACTACAAGTGAAACTAATTAATTGGAGTCCAGTTGTCGCATCATTACTCTGAATAATGAGAGGATCAGCCAGTGTTGGATTAAACCTTAAGATAAAAAACTTTGAGTCTTGTATGGAATCAAGCATATAAGATATTTTGCTTGGAATACAACTCAAGATGTACATTGTAGTTTTGCTCCATAATGGACAGCAGCTGAACCTGGTTGAGGACTGCTCTGCTTGCCCTGACTCCTCTGCCTCTGCTTAATTTCATCCTCTGAGCTTTCTGAATCTTCTACCATACCTGATGCCTCAAACACTGCATCTTGAACTTCCTCATTCGACAACTCTGAGTTTTCATCAACAATTTACAGTAAAAGCCATATGGCTGTCTGAAAACTTTGTGATTTTAGTTATAGATGAAACTCGAGGATAGAAGTGGAATGACTAAGTGGAATGAACCTGGACCAATAAGAACAGAGAACTGTTAAAAGAGAACTCACAGGCCTGATTCAGGTGACAGGAACAGAGATCATGACAATATGTAAGGATTAGACCTTGTTGTCAAATGATTCATGTAAAAACCCAAAAACATCTGCAGCCACTCACCCCAGGGTTTACTACAACTTACCTCAGGGCCACTTTCACTCTTTGCTGCTGGTCGTTGTGGAATTGGAACTAATTGTGTTGAAGATTTGGTATTCTTGCAGGCTCGCATGTGATTCTCTACAGGAGCCTGTCATGAGCTAGGGTGGAAGATTAGGACCCAAGATGCAGGGAGACACTGTGACTGCTGCACTGCGCCCAGGATCTCCACCAGCCTTTTCTCCAAATACTCAATTCCCCCCGGGTCTCCGTCAAGCTTGAGGGAGGGAGAGAGAGCTGACCCTGCTGGGTCCATGGTGTGGTTGGAGTATTCTGTCATGAGCTGGGGTGGAAGATTAGGACCCAAGATGCAGGGAGACACTGGAAACTCAGAACTTAAATATTTAAACTGGATTTTAATAAAGAAAAACGCTGACAAGGCACCAAAACTCACGGGCACAGGATCACAAAAACCACGCAGGAACAGCAGACAGCAACGGTAGGTAATAGACAATACTCCGACACCAAACAAATACAGACACACCTCTTTTAAGCAGACACAGAACAAAGAAAGATTAACACTAACACGAAACACCTGGAACAGATAAGGAGGGAACAAGTCACAGCTGAGACACTAGGAGAACTGGGAGCACGGAATGTCATGAAAATAAACCAGAAAATACACAAGAATCACATGGGACAAGAAAAACAACAAAACTATAACACAGAACATGGATCCTGACAGAGCCAGGAAGTCTATTGTCTATATTTATTGTAAATAATGATTCCGTCCGAACAGAGTTTTTAAGATGACAAAAACTGGCGACCACTCAGCCGACTGAGATCAAAATCTGTCTTTCACTGTAAAATTCTTACATATTGCACTTTTAAGGCATTTTCTATGATGATTAAATTTTTTTCTAATGAGGCAAGGACTTTTGAGCTTTAAACAAATGAAATAAATGTTAATATTTTTTTCACTTATTGTACAGTCACACATTCTGTAGATTCTGTAATGATAATAAAGAAAAAAACTACAGCTAATTAGATTAATTGAATGATGCTGATATAAATTTGACCATATGTAGAAGGTTCAGATTCACTTTCAAGAATTGTTTGTGAAAAAGTATGAAAAGCTTTTACACATTGGCTTTGGAATTTACCTGACACTGTTTTATGCAGTGTTTCCTGAAGTTGAAAGTTGTGTAGTCTGTTACGTACATAATAAATTATTAGTAAATTTGGGACCTGGTTTTAAATAATTTATTGTATTGATGTGATAATACAAAAACACAACATAATTCCAAAATATTATGTGAAGTCAGTCGATCAACAAAAAATAAGGTGTTGGTGTAAAGAAAATTGAGGTAACTTTTCTGGGTCAAATGTTTTGAGCAGTTGCAGCTGCTGAACAAGTTTTATGTTCAAATTTCCTGGTAACTTTAAATTAAACCCTTTATAGTTTGATAATGTTTATTAAATGATGTTGGAGCTTTTGGGTTCTAACACATTAGCCTACACATTTCATAACAGTGTTGGTTGAATATGACATGAAGATGTTTGTTGATGATGTTTATTGATGTACAGCAGAGAACCTGTTCTGGTCTCAGAGCTGCTGTTGTCATCAGGTTGAGCAGTTTCACCTCAGGCTAGTGGAAATGAGAGAGTAGACTGGTTTGTGTCTGGCTGCGGTGATCAGATACTGGCTGCTGACGGATTGTTAATTATGAAGGCAAATAAACTGCAACTCTAACAGCAACATTATTCCCATGAAAGTAAAACACCACAGGCAGTTTGTGAACCATGAGGAAAGTCTTGTGTGTTCAGGTTCTGCAACCATTTAACCTTTTTATAAAGTTAGCTGTGTGCTTTTGATGGTGTAGTTTTGTTTTTCACACTTGATACAACACTGTTGTAAAATTTTTAACAATTAGATAAAAATGTTGGTCCATGTCTGGGAACAAAATTAACAAAATATTTGTAAGTCAATGTTGGTATAACTTGCTTATTTTTAATGGTCTTTAAAAGAAAAAGAAAAAAAAAATCAGGAGTGTTTAAAGGAATTACATGTTTCGCAATACTTCCTTTACACTCACGTCTTTCCTGAAATGAAAATGAAAGTGTTCAGTGAGCAGCGGAGGGAGAAGCAAAGAGAGGAAATGAAACAGATCACACAGAGGAGCAGCGCTGGCAGAGAGCGACAGGTAAGTCTCTGCACTTTCAACTCTTCTTTTAATCAAAAAACCTTTACTTTTATCAGGTTTTCCACAAGATACTCAAAACTCAAATTCACCATTCTTTTGTGAAGAAAAACATATATAAACCAAATCCAGGTAAAGAAGGAAAAGAAACCCCAAAGCAACTAGTTTAAAAAATTAATTTAATACATCTTTCAAGGTTTCTTGATGAGTTTTTTTTTAATGAACTGTGTTAAAAACATTTTCAGTAATGCTGCCTTCAGGCTAGATTTAGTTGGGTAACACATACTAGTTCATAGAAAAGTTAAACAAAAGCGTGACTGTGAGATTGTAAGAGATAATAAAAGGTTTGTTTGAGTTATTGTCAGTAATTAGCCTCAAAACAAACACAAAGTGAGGCGTGTCTGTGATAGCTCATATTTCAATTCGACCTGTTTTATGCTGTTTAAGTTCAGAATGCACAAATCGATACTGTTGATATTTCAAAATCCATTTCAGCGGATGATAAAATTAAGGATTTCTGACGTGAGGCTGTGCCGTCCAGCTTTGGTGATTTGATTTTTTTAAAAAAAGTTAAAATAAAGATAGCAAAACTAAAGATGTTGCTTCTTTAATTTCTTAAAATATTATGTGGAAAATGTATATATGAAAGTAATACTGTACTGTAATCTCACTAAACTAGAGCCAGAGAGAGTTTAATTAACAGGAAAAAATGTATTAACAGAAAATTCTAAATAGTTTGGCTCCATTTAGTCAGTGACCTAATTTTAATGTATAAACTTGAACTATTTTACATACAACCACACTGACCTTCTCAATCTAAAGCTCACCAAAATTAATCACACACACGCGCGTGCACACATGTTTGTTTTGCTATCCTTATGGGGCCCATTCATTGACTTCCATTGATTTTAGTAAATGGATTTATACCTAACCCAAACCCTTTTCCTAACCTTAACCATTACTGATCTATAACTAACCCTAAGACTAACTAAAACTCTATTCACACCATACCTATAAACCTAACCCCTAACCCTAAAAAGGGGAGTCCCCCTCATGGGGACCAGGCTTCGGTCCCCACAAGAACCCTCGGACCCCAGAAAGATAGTAAAAGTCAGGAAACTGGTCCCCAGGAGGTCAGAAATACAAACCCACACACACACACACACACACACACACACACACACACACACACAAAACATTCAAATGAATAAAATGAGTACCGAGTGCTTTAGTGGTTTTATTCTTAACAAAACTACTAACACAAACAGGAAAAGAAGATATTTCAACAAAAGTAACACAAAAACAATTAATATGTTATTTTCTTTACTTTGCATGTCTGAAACACATCCACACTCTCCTGGTCTCACGCTGTAGATTATTTCCTATACGAAAGTTCTAAATCAATTCTGTCATGGTGCGTTCACACCGGCCACTTTGTCAACGTCAAGCAACGCTGATAACGCTCCAAATTTGACGTTTGAAGTTGAAGCTCATAACGCCTGCCGGTCAGAGCGCATAGGCGTTAAAGCTCGTAAAGCCTGACCGAAGGAGCGCGAAGGCGGGGCTTCCTTTGTTATGGGATGTTCGGAGCCATTGCGGATCATATTGGATTTATTTACTTCATAGATCTAGACAACGTCGACGTCGGGTGCATTAGCGCCGTTTGTGGATACACCCCATTCTTCAGATGCGTTCTGAGTTTGGTGAGTTTAACCATTTGCTCCAGGAGCTACGTTTGGATGAGGTTCATTTATCTTCCATTTTGGCTGATCCCGCTTCTTTCCGGCTACATGCTGTGACGTCTTACGTCACTACGATGAGACGCTCTGATTGGTTGACATGCCGCTTCAAGAGCGTTATCAGCGTCAAAAGTTCAGCTAGCTGAACTTTGAACTTTGACCTTTTCTAGCTTTTCAAGCTTTTCAAGTGTCAACGCCTGAAACGCTAGAAAAGCTTGAAAAGTTGCCACTCATAACGCTCACAAAGCGACGCAGAGCGGTTGACGTCTGTCTGACGCCCTTCCACCATAGACTTTACATATAAACTTGCCGCTTATGAAGTTGATGGTTGGGCCGGTGTGAATGCACCATCATAAAGCACAGCAGTTTGTGTTACAAAACTGTTTGACTTTATTATGCTTCAAATGTAACTTACTTTCCTAAAATGGATCTGGATTTTTTTTATATTTGCTCGGTGACATGCTTGTTATTTCATTTTGTAGTCCAGTATCTGCTAATTTAACCTAATTTCAGGAATAAACCTTACTGATACAGATAAAATCATCATTCACCATTCCAGCCACTTTTCTCAGACACAGACTTTAATACATGTTGCACAACTAAATTTTCAGCACCAGATGGAGACAGATCATCGTCTTTAAAATCCAGACTGTCGTTACATAAATGTCCAGGAGAAGACAAATTTAATACTTCTTTTCAAATCTAAAAACAAATTAATACTTTTTTTTTCTTACGGTTGGAAAATCAAAACTGTTATCCAACTTTTTCTTGATTTGTTCATCTCAGGAGCTGTGAGACCGATCTGATCGACAGCTGTTAGAAAGACTAAGACCAGAGAAAGAAGGTAATCCATGGCCAGACAGGGACTGGTCCGTTGATCGCTGTACAAAACCAAAACTTTTCTTTGTTTCAGTCAGTTCTGAATTTTGAACAGAAGAAGAAACGTATTGTTTCTTTGTCACCTTTAGAGGTTCAAACATATTCATATCTAAACATCTTCCCAAGACACTCAGTCCAACATGAGTCTCCAGATTTGTCATTGTGGTTGGTCCAAAGTGACGACTTACCAAGGCCTGAGAACTCACCAAGGGACGAAGGGATGCACCCCAAAAGGAATCAGTATCCCTCAGAGCCAACAGTTCACTTACTTTCCGAAAATTACCCACTTACCAACTCCAGTGACCTTTGAAGATCCTCTCTTCGACATCCTCAAGACACCTAGTGAGTGCAACTTGTATTACTCTGTTTTACCACAGTTTGTTGTTAATGTGAGTTCTGATATTGTGAACTCTTATACCAGAGAGTTATCAATGCTACTGGAACGATCAGAGGGATGATTCTCATCAAAATGACAACATGTCCATTCTGAGCACTTCATTAAAAGAGGAGGTATAGTTCCATATATGTTTAAAATAACAACAGGCTCAAACATGTCAAAAAAAGACCTTTGATGTAAAAGTGATAGAGTGAACATTTTGAACACGGGATTATTAAATCTGTCTCTTGGCTTTTCTTAAACAGATTAATGTGACGCCACCATCACAGATCTTTACCACTCAAAGGAATCCTCCTACCACACTGACGTCAGTTAATGAGGACAACAGATCATGTAAGTTTTGGGTCATAACAGTTTTATAAAAGAGCACCGTATAAAGATACTTTCAATAACCCTTTCTTTTCCCTACAGTGTTAAAGATGCCACTCCTCTTTCATCAAAGCTCTGAAACCTCAGATAAAGCTGGTCCAGTACAAAACTTCTCCACTGAGACAGAGAAGGTTCAGCAGCTTCCATGTGTCGAAGAAAAACTATTACATCTTTTTATTTCCTGAAGTTTTATTATGAGAAACTTTTTCTTTGGTTCTTGGTCGGATATCTTGCCATCTCTGCTTGACTTAATCTGCTGTTCTTCTCTTTGCCAACTGCATTTACTTTTTTGCTGATACACTCCCATATCACAGTCATTTGGGTAACACTGAGATGTCTTTGCTGCAGCTCAACAATATTTTTTTGCCTCTTCTGCTCATAGTTGAAGCGCCAATGGCTCAAATTTCATTTTCCGTTTATGCCTTTCTTGCTGTCCTTCCACGGTGAGAGAATAGCACAGGCAAACTCCTTATGAATTGTGCAATCAATCATAGTAGATCACCCGCAAATAAGGAACATACCCTTGGCACAAAATGTTTGCACTCTTTACCTGGAATATTGACAAATCAGGGCCTAAGCATCATGGGTAACAGCCATGCCCCCAAAACTTTGTAAACAATTCAATAATGATGGAGGAGCGTAGTGTGGAGCCTTACCATCTTGAACCATAGTCCAATGGTGAATTTGAAGTGAAAGCTTCTTAAATGCTAACCCACGTTAACATTAGCATATACCTGAAATTTTGATTTACTTATTGCTCTGGCTACTCCATAAGGCATATTTATTGTTGAAATTGCACTGGGTGAAATGATGGTCACATACAAACATGTAGCTGGTTAGACGTGAGATTCCAAAGGGAAACTCCAGCCATTTCTGGCGAGTGGGCTGTTCTTTAAGAATAGTGAATAAATTCCTGTAACTCTCACAGCCAAATGCGCATTTTTGCTGAGACAGTTTCAGAAAGTAAAATATTATAAGACGGTGGTGCTTCTTGTTTCAGACTCATGCAGCTTGAACTTTTGAAGAAGGGGGCATGTGTATTCAATCTGCACGAGCGGCACAGACACATCGGGCACTTCCTGGATTGACAGCATTGCACCACTATGTTACGAATTAGTCGTTTACCAGGAGAGGGTGGAGAAGCTGCTGAGAATGCGGGAGTCAGGAGGATTACTGAGAAATGTGTGCATTAAAGCCCCAAAAGGTTGATTTTGCACAATATAGGACCTCTAAAAGAGCTATGCTGAGTTTGGCCAGATTAAATGTAGCCTTTTTTTTACTTTTTATTTTGGTTGAAACTGTGAGATTTCAAGGACTTGATGATATTTGACTAGAGGGAAGATTTAGAAGTGGATCGGCCCCTTTGTATTTCCTGGTTTTTAAATGGGTCTCATGACTCTTGACTTTGTGAATGGTGGGTATGCACTAATTGTTTTTCTCTCCAACAGAAAATCCTCAGGTCTCAACATCTTTTCCCCCAATCACATCCGGAACCAAAAGAAGCCCCATTCCAGGACACCTTTAAACCATGTATGCAGTATCACTGGTTGATTTTTAACAGGCCAAAGTAAGATGAAAAATAAAAACCATAATTATTTTACCATCATCTTTCTGTACAGTCGCTGAAACTCAACAGAAAGCACTAACAATGAAGCCAAAGTTGGATGAAAACTGTAAAGCCTCAGATTTTACCTTTGGTACACAGGTAAAACAGATTTGTGAATTTCAAAAAAGAAGCCAAAACTAATTCAGAATATAGAATTGTCAGATTTGACCCTTCATTTTATTTATTTATTTTACTTTTGCAGGCATATACAATTCCGTGGTCATTGACCTTTTTCACTCAAATGAATCCTCCAACCACACAAGTCCCAGTTAAGGACTCAAATGAATCATGTAGGTTTTTGACAAATCAATGGTTCACAACAAGATATTTGAATTCAATAGATAAACTTTAAGCTGCCTTTTATGGGAATTTTCTTTTTTTATCTGCAGTTTTTGAGACTCCAACACACTTTCATCAAAATGTCCAAAGGAACTCAGAGAAAGCTCGCCGAACACTGGACTTCTCCATTGGAACACTGAAGGTACACTCACTTTTTACAATAAGTTTTGTTCAATTCAATTCAGTCATTATACCCATTATACCCAACTCAGTTTCTGTAAAGTGCCTTGAAATGACTTCAGTATGAACTGACACTTTATAAATAAACCTGAATTCATTCACAAAATATTTAAAGAGTTTAAGTAAAAACACATTGATGACTAAAACATTGTGCTAATAAATTAGCATTATTATTGTAGAAAAAAAAATCTCCATATTATTTAGGTGGACTCACCGCAGCTTCCAACAAGCCCGGCTTTGGAAACCTTGAACCATTTCAAAGACAAAGGAAAAGAGAAAGAAAGAGAGGCTAAAAGACTGTTACAGGTATCGCAGTCTTAATATCAAAGACTCTTTTACTAACCAGAACTAACAAACTATTGGGATGTCATCTTGTTTACTTGTTGTCAAATGGTTTGCTTAAACCCAGTCGAGGCCAATCAAAAGTCCTTCTCCATGGCCTCTACTAATTGACCTTTCAACAGCCCCTCCCCAAAAACGGCTATTGTCCAATCACACATCATAGCACCCGTTACTATGCAATTAGTTCCGGTATACACTGACTCCAAGCAGGACAGTCCCATGTTATTTGTAAATCAAATAATGATATCCTGATAGATTATATGGAGGATTTGAGTTCTTTCCGTTTCCCAAGCTGAAAAAAACAATGTGAGCGGTGCCTACAATGGATTAAACAATGTGGATGGCCTTCAATTCAGTTAAATGTGTTGGGAAATTACAAAGCATAAATACGTCTGCTCAAAGGTAAGGCTAACAGCTAACTACTTACCGAGTTGTCTAGATCTAATAACAGGAGGCAAGAACACAAATCAGACCAAAGTTATGATTACCATGGATATCATTGCCAGAACATTGACCCACTTTCCAAACTAAGTTTAACGAGCCCTTTAGCTTTAGCCAACATTACTTAACATGTGAGCTAACGCTAGCTGCTGTTGTTGTGTTGACGTAGTGTCTCTCAGTTTATTTTTCATCAGTTTACAACAAAGTGAAACATATAGCGCCCCAACAAGCAACTTTAAATTATATTGTTTTTATCTTTTATGAAGCATTTTATGAATGTAGAAACTACCTCTGAGATTTAGCTTCAGACTGGCTGGTGTTAGCATTAGCACTGATAGCAGTCGTATCTCCTTCATTGCATGTCTTTTTATTCTGAATGTATCCCTCCACTACATACTGTAAGTCCCTCCTGCGTCCACCTGGAGTATATTGCAGAGGTGTTTATCCACATAAAGTTCACTGTCTGAAGAAAAGTCCCACACCAGCACATTTCTTGCGAAACCAAAAGTCACTGAAAGCACGGTTATTCCTGTTTGTTGGATGTTCAACTAGGACATGTGCAGCCCACACAAACATAAATTTATTATTTTTGTGATATTTAAACGTGATCCCACTGAAAGCTCACTGATTTCTTCCAAAACATTTAACTTTGCTGGACGAGTGGCGGGTGTAGCAACAGTAACTAAGAGGGCGGGGCTCGGCGAAATGTCAATTCCTCCCAGCTTCTTTAACCACAGAATGTAATGAGTGCATGATCTGACAGGTGGAACTCGATATGCACAGACTCAGACACAAAGAACTTTAAAAAGTTTTAATAAAAAAATAATGATACAGCACTTCTGGAATCCAGCCACGGGACCACAACTCTGACACCGTAATGAGAGGGGGAGTGTTCGATTACAGCTCGTCTGATTTTGAGGTTTGCAGGATACTGACTTTTTTTGAGATGACAGGTGAATGTAGAGACTGTCAGGGCTGTGGGAGATGTCAGTTCAATGTAAAACTGGGTCAGGGCAGAGAATGAGGTTCAAGAGAGAAACAAGGGTTACAAACTGGAACAGAAACACTCCTTTTTGTCTGTCAAACAGAACTCTCCAAAGAAACAAAAACTCCTCTTCAGTCAAAATGCACGCAAGAATTGTCCCTCTTCGAATGCTTCTCTTCATCAGTCAAGGTAAAAGATACTGAGACTTACGAAGCAGGTGGGAACCAGCAAACTCCAAGTCCGAAAGCCAGGCCAGGTCAAAATTCGTAATCCAAAAAAAAAAACACAACCTCCCCAGCAGGGATAAGGTAAAACTCAGGGTCAAGAACAGAACTGTGATCAAGGCACTGTGAAGCAAACACACTGTAACAGGGCACAAGAGAAAGTAGCTTGACAAGAGAACTACTAGTGGCTAGAGAATGTATCAATTTGGCACTGAACCATGAAAAGCATCCAGCCTAAATAAGGCCCAGATCTCCAGGAAACTAGGACAAGACACAGATTACAGCAAGGAAGTAATTAAAGGCAGACAAGTTGTGACTGTGTGGCATGAGCATGGACCAGTGAACTCAGAGAAGCAGTTAATACCACTACACAGGCCTAATCAAGGTGATAGGAACAGAGATCATGACACAGAAGCCTGCTTCAGGTGTCCTCTGGGACAAGTAGGCTGCAAATGCTTACTGCTTGATGGCTTTCATCACTGCTGGTGTCTACCAATGGGCCTTCCAGTTGTCCCACTGATGGGCACCAATGACTCTACAATGGAGACTCTGAACATGACCAGCTCTGATTCCATGTTTCCATCCTCCTCAGATATGCTGTAAAACCTTGCTAGGAGGTGTGAGTTTAAGTTATCTCGGGCAAAGGTCTCTGCCAAACATTCCCAGTTCACCATCACTACTTATTTGAATTTACCAGGTCTGTCTGGCATCCTCCCTTACCCAGCTCATCACCAGCTGGAGAGCAGTTGGTAGCTCTGCCCCTCTCTACCCAACTGTCCAAGAAATAGGTGTCTTTGTTCTGATGACACACTTCTGATGATACGATTACGAAATTAATCACAGACCTTCAGCCCAAAGCAGCCAAGAACAGCTAACTTCTGGGACACCTTGGATTGCTTTGAGGTACCAGGATTTTATTGAAGTAGCTAACAGGTTACATAAAAGAACTGGAAGGAAAGGAAAACCTCAGGTATAGGAGAAATCTGATGGTGGTGATGAAGAAGGACTTTTAATTGACCTTAAAGAAGTTCTGGCAAACTGTTTAATAACTTGAAACAAGAAAGCTGTGAGATTTGCCATGAGATGCTAAAGACGCTATACATTTTTGGGCTTGTGTGGTTTACACTTCTTTATGGAGGATTGGGGTGTCTGTGCAATGGCAGGCAAGAAGTGGCTTTAACTTTCTTTAAAAGGGGGACTGGATATTGTGCACTAGTTATTCGGGATCACACTACTTATATTCTACATTCTGTGTGTTTTTATTACCATCATGTGGTTTTAGATGTTAGATTTCTAGTACAAACTGGATTTAAAACATATTTGTACTCTCAAAGTACATACTTACTGAGTTGCAAACATGATGGAAGAATCTATAGTATATCCTGTTACTCTATATTGACTCTCTCTACTGACTGACATATGATTTCTATCAAGGCAAGGCAAGACAGGATGAGGGCTGATTTACAGCAAAAAATTCACCTGAAAGAGCAAAAGATGGCTGTAATCAGCTCTTCGATCAAAAGCTGCCAGGTAAGTTAAAGAGGTTTTTACATCTTAGATTTATGTTTGGATATTTCTGTAACATCTATGTGTTTCCATCCCTGTGTTTAGGACAGTTTGGACACTGAGTGGCTGGAGATTAACAATGTGTTCTCTGAGGTGATCAAAGTTGTGGAGGATGCTAGGCATAAAGCTCTTGATCCTGTGGAGAAAAGGTTAGCTGTTGGTTCAACAGCATTTGTACCATAGAACTAGTCAGTGGACTTGTAAATAGCAGTGAGGGATCATTTGTGGAGTAATTGTACCCAAACTAATACATTGTGTTGTTCTTAGGAGAAAAGAAGTGAAAACAGAAGCTCAACGTCTGCTGAACGAACTGCAAAAAGAAGTTGATAGACTCAAAGACTTGATGGATGAGCTGGATGAAAACCCAGACTTGCAGGTGAGAAGTCCCTCCAGGATCAGTTTTACCACTATCACATTCACCACCAATCATCTTAGGCATCTAGATTTCTTATGATATACTGTATCTTCATGACTTATTTTTTTCATATATCATCAGGGTTTTCTGTCTGTTTTACTTCTACTTTCTGAACATACAGGTTTCTTGTCTACCAGACCTGGACTACTTTACACAATGGGATGATGCCAGTATTGACACTTCATTTTCTTTTGGTACACTGAGAGCTACAACTACTACCATGATGAAAGAGATCCAGCAGATACTGGAAAAGCTCTCTTCCATCGGTGAGTCAACATCTCAAAAATATTTTTATTTGTATTGATTAAAATATGTATTTTATTCAGTATCACTAATCTGTATCTTTAATGGCATCACAGAACTCAAAAGGATTCCTGCATTTAGAGGTGCGTACATCCAAATTTGATTGTGAATCTAAAAATAATTAAAATATTAAAAAATAAGTTGTTTGTCTGTCATACAGATTGATTTTGTGTTACACAGACACCCAACAAGGAATATGGCAAAACTGATATTGATATCAAATTCCAACTAACCTTTTATGTCAAAGTAGTCTGTTAATTTACTAGCTGTTGGTAACTTTTTGTATAAAACTCCATCTATAGTCATTACCAATGACTCTGATCAAGATCTGGATTCAGGAATTGTTATTGTTATTAGATGTACTTGGTCTCATTAGGCTGGGCTTTATTTATTACAAACTCAGTTGTATATAATCAGGGATTTTGAAGGAATATATTGGATATGAGACAATATCTTCTTGCTACATCAAAGCTGTGGGACATTTTGGGACCTAGTGCCATGCCATGCCATGCCATACCATACCATACCATACCATACCATACCATACCATACCATACCATACCATACCATACCATACCATACCATAACTAACCATACCATACCATATTTATTTATAAAAGCGCTATTAAAATGGCATTACAACCAACCAAAGCGCTGCACAGGATAACACGACACAAAGCATGAAATATTCACATCATAAAACAGGTAAAAGTTATACAACAAAGAATGGTAAAACAAACAAACTGGAGCTGTAAAACAGGCCGTATAGTTAAAAATGAGAAGGGGTGACATACAGTAGGTTAGGTGCTTTATGAATAGAAGGACATGTGACACAGATAAACTTTATGTCTCTTTTCTAGGCCTGACTGTAGAATGTGTAATAAAGGATGTAGGCCTACGTTTGGCTCTACTGAATATATATAAAAAAAAAAGAAATGAAATAAATAAATTGAATAATAAATAAATAATAATAATACATCAATTTATTGTCATTATAAAAACGGGAAATTTAAATTGTCCCTTGGTGTGAGTATGATTGTTTGTCTACTGTATGTGTGGCCATGTGATGGACCCCTGTTCAGGGTGTCCCCTGCCTCTCGTCCAAAGACCACTGGAGATAGAAAGTTCTTGAAAATTCTTGGACCACTGCAAGACAGATGAAAGCAAAAGTATTTGCCAAGAATGTTTTCATTAATAGAGTTTGTTATCAGAATTACTCAGACAAATCGTTCCACAACAAAGAACAGCCATACGGCTGTAATCTGGTACAAGCTTTCAATCTGTCAGTCCTTTCTGTGTCTTGCAGGGTGAGATTTCTCATGTTAAAAGGTTTCTCATTTTAAGAGATTTCCGGTGTTTACAGCAGCCACAGATTTACGGCAAGTACAGAAAGAAAGCAGGCCTCCAGCCTCTTAGAACATGTTCTATTCTTACAATTTTCCACATTAATCACATGATGCCTGCTTAGGATAAAAAAATACATGAGTGCCACCGGTTTCATCGCTTGGGCGATGGTAATACATAATTTTATATTTGAGTTTGGTGTATTACCACAATTTGTGGCCTTTTCAAAATCCCTTCCTTATGATGCACTTACAGTGTTTGTCTGTAAATGGTCAAAGGATTGAATTTTGAATTGATTTGAATTTTTTTAGATGGAATCTTAAAACGTTTTTCACCGTAGATTACATATGGGGCGCCAAGAGTAAAATTTTTACTTATTGGAAATAGACTTTTTTTCACATTTAGCTTACTTTTCCCACATTTAGCTCACTTTCATCCCATTTAAGCAGAAAAAGTGTCTAAAATCATCATATACCAGCATGTTTGTATTGCATACATCTTTAAAAAAATGTAAATCCTAAATATTAAATCTAAAAGTGAAAAGTTAAATCTAAATGGTAAATGTAAATGCTAAATTTAAATGGGAAATTTTAAAAGACATTAAATCTAAATGCTAAATCTATATCTAAATGTTAAATATTAAATCTAAATGCTAAATGTTAAATCTAAACATGTCAGCTAAATGTTCTCAAAGATATGCAAATTAACTACGCCCCTCTAACTACTCTCGGCATTAGTGGACATGCCCACAACAGTTTTCTCCGTTACATTCCTTATCTTCTCTCAGAGGAACGCTACCTCTTTGAGAACATTTAGCTGATGCATTTAGATTTAATATTTTACATTTAGATTTAACATTTAGATTTAACTTGTCACATTTAGATTTATCATTTAGATTTAGATTTAACATTTAGATTTAACGTTTCACATTTAGATTTAGCATTTAGATTTAACATTTCACATTTAGATTTAATATACAATATTTAGATTTAATCAATCAATCAATCAATCAAAAATACTTTATTAATCCCCGAAGGGAAATTCAAGTGTTGTTGTAGCTCAGTTATTCTTCAGGGAGCCATAGAGAGTTCTAGCTGTGGACAGGAAGGATCTCCTGTAGCGGTCTGTGCTGCAGCGGATTATGAAGAATCTTCTGACTGAAGGCACTCTGGTGTTGAGTTACTGTGTTCTGAAGAGGATGATGAGGGTTTTCCATCATGTTCTTCATCCTCATTTGGACAATCAACTCAAGAGACTCCAGTTCAGTCTCCAGGACAGAACCAGCCCTCCTTATCAATCTGTTCAGCCTCCTCGTGTCACATACTCTGATGCTCCGCCCCAACAGGTAACTGCAGATGTGATCAGCTGACAAACTCTTCTTTTTTCGCTCCTCTTCAAATCTATGTCTGTCCGTATTGTTTGAAAGCCAGACAGAGACACGCTGGAGTCCAGGACATGTCCCTTTAGCCATGTCTCAGTGAAACACATGATGCTGCATTTCAGCAGAGCTTCAAGTTCATCCATTTTATTAGCAAAGAGATCTCACATTTGTCAATATGACTGATGGAAGTGAAGGTTTAAACTTCCTCTTTCTCTCTCTTCACTCTGCTCCTGCTCTGCATCCACGTCTTCTTCTTTTGAGCTCATCAGGGATCCAGACTTTCAATTTGAGGATTATTTCAGCCTTAGAAATGTCAGTTAACTGCTCTTACTTGTAAACAAGTCTCTTGTTGCCATGGTTACGCATCATAACAAGTGGCAAAAAAGTGACAAATCCAGCAAAAAACTCGATCAGCACAGCACCCAAATCAGAAGAAAAGTATTTAGAAAAAATTTCCAGAAGAAAAAACCATAAAAAAATACTCAAAAAGAATTAAAAAAATGCTAGCAATGCTAGCTAAGTCACAGAGCTACTCCAACAAGCTGCCACCAGTTATAGCGCTATTCCGGAATGAAATTTAATATTTAGGATTAAAATTTTTAAAGATGTATGCAATACAAACATGTTGGTATATGATGATTTTAGACACTTTTCTGCTTAAATGTGATGAAAGTGTGCTAAATGTGGGAAAAGTAAGCTAAATATGAAAAAAGTCTATTTCCACAAAATAATGACAATTTTACACTTGGTGCCCCATACTCATAATGAAGTGTTTTCACCAACTGTATGATGCTTCCTCCCATGTTCACATTAGTACTGTTTGATGATTTTGTTGCTTTTAATTTAATTCAAGATCCCAAAGCTATTCCAACAAGCTGCCACCATGTGTAATGTCTTTGTAGAATCTGTTAATGGTTAAATTCTCTCTTTCGATCACAGTGGATGTAAAGTTGGACTCCAACACAGCTCATCAATGCCTCTTGCTGTCTGATGACAGGAAGAAAGTGAGAGATGGGGGAATACAACCAAAGCTTCTCAATGCTCCAGAGAGGTTTGATGTGTTTGGCAGCGTGCTCGGGATCAACATCATAACCTCTGGGAGGTTGTACTGGGAGGTGGAGGTCGGCAAAAAAACCGGATGGGATCTGGGTGTGTCACGACGTAGAGCAACTCGCAATGGGATAATCTCAGTGAACACAGACAACGGTTACTGGGTGACTGTGCATTATGAAAACAAAAAGTATGCAGCTCTGACAGTACCCCCTATTAGCCTCTCCCTGAAGAAGAAACCTCAGAAGGTCGGGGTGTTTGTAGACTACGAGGTTGGTCTTGTGTCCTTCTATGATGTGACAAATCAGTGTCACATTTACTCTTTTACTGAGTGTTCATTCACAGATGAGATTGTTCCATATTTCAGTCCACATCTTAATCAAAATGGTAAAAATGCAGATCCTCTGATAATCTCTGCAGTACAAAGAGCAGAAATAAGTAAATAAAGTGCACAAAAATGGAGTGATGCGTCTACCAGATATGACATGTGTACGCTCAGGTTGAAGGCAAACTGTTTAATTAATCAAACTGTATTCTCTCCTTTATAAATGGAGAAATTGATACAGATAATCAAATCAAAATATGTAGCATTTCATGCATAAAGCTGCAATCCAGAGTTTTCCCCTTTTCTTTTTGGAATGTAAGCTTTTTTGAAATTCCATCAAAGTGATAGACGGGTTCTTTTTTCTAATAACCCCCACCCCGTCTGGCATCAGCCAATAGCGTTCCGCACAAGTGCACCTGACCTATCCTGAAGAACTGCAGCCAGCCGGTGTTTACGAGTGGTTTTAAATGCTGCGAAGACATAAAGAAATAAACAGAAATTGTATAAATGTAACTTAAGAATGAAGTGCCAATTATAACAAAGGTGGAGCATGCACGTATGAAAACAGATCCTTGTGGAAACAGAGGGGCGGGACTTCAAGGTGCAACACATTTTTTTTGCCCTCTGTGGTGCCCTCTGAGAAATAACTCTGGATTTCTGCTTTAGAGTCAATTTAATTTCCTCTACAATCAGTGCTTGTTTTGTTATTGAAACTTTTGAGTAATTTTTCACATGTATAACACGTTTTGTTTAAAAAATAAACATGTCTACAAAACACAGATTTTACTAAGAATCACATTTTATAAAATGTGCCCCCATGATGCGTGCTTGAGATAGAAAAAAAACACCTCAGCGGGGGAAACAATAAAAGACAAGACACTGTGAGGACGTTTAAGGGTGTGAGTGCAGTCAGTGTAGTGAAATGTATGTGAGAGGTCAGGAGAAACATTGTCGTTGGGCAACACTTCAGATGTTATGATGTCCTTGACAGTATGTAAGCCACAGTACAGGCATCTGAGGAGGAGGGGGGTAAGGGGGGGGGGGGGGGGGGGGGGGGGGGGGGGGGGGTTATGTGTCCCAGAGCAAGATGTTCCATGTGGTTATAGTGTTTTGCCTTGAAGGCTCAGCCAAAATGAAATAAGAGAGTTTAGGGGCAGAGCTGAGGAATTACAAAACTTCTTCGAGCCCTTATGATACACTTTGAGTGGAAAAATCTGAAACAGCAGCAGGAGCAGCAGAAAAGTTTGTCTGTCCTCAGCAGAGGGCAGAAGTGTTAGCTAATATTAGTGTAACACGTACTTAATGCAACAGCTCTCTTCAGGTTATATCATAGCATCCAAGTTGAGTTCAGTTCAGGTCTTTGACCGTTCTCTTTATTCTTCTTCCAATTCTTATACATTTATTTGTAGGAGTTTTGTTTATTTTTTATCTGACATTTCATTATCCAGCCTTTCCTTCTTTTTAGTTACTGGACGACTGTCCTCATATTCTTCTTTAAAACATTTTGATACTATTGTGAATTATTTAGGGTTTGTAGAAGAACAGGTTTTTAAAGAGGCCCTTCCATTAAAAACTGTTTTTCTGAGGTTCCTGTTAAATATTTTAGCTCCACAGGTGTTCTTACCTTCATAGTGGGTGTGAAAAGAGTTCAACAACGTTTCTTTCAGTTTTTATCTCTCAAACTAAGCAGGTGAGAATAAAACCTGAGTTCTCCCGAGTTCCAATGGTCTGTACTTGTTTCGTCACAACTCCTTTGCTTATTAGTATTCGGTAGCTCCCGCAGTTGAAACCACGCCTAGCATGCTGCTGGCTAAAAGCTGTAGCATCAGGTAGATCCTATCAGCTTGTCACTTGTTTGCTCAAGAAATTCACTTTGGAAGATGGGGAGAAAAAAACTGACATGGAAGGTCCCAAAGAACAATTTTCTTCAATCTACATCACAATCACTTTACTGGTAAACATATTAACATTACGAGTCACAAATATTTTACCTGAACAAAGATATTTAAGCAATTGGGACACGTTGCCCAGTAAAAATTAAAAAATAAGTTGATCATCTCCCACATGCATATTATAGGCAAATTGTGAGCTAACATTAATTAATTAATGGCCTCTCACTCAACAGGTGGCATAGTAGCAGAGCTAGATGATGAGTGGGCCAAAACATGCCGATCTCAGTCTTTTTCACTGATGTGTGATGAGTTGAACAACAGAAAATCAGACAAGGAATTCCTCATCCTTACTAACCCTATGTTGAGGCCACTCTGCAGCTATTCGTGGATATGCCTATATGCAACGTGGGAAAAATCTGTATGAAAAGCCTTAGGCATTAAGGTAGGGGAACTGCATTGTGCTGTTCATGTGTATAATAGTATAATCTGGCTCTGTCAGATCTATGTGTAGCCCCACCTGTCCGGTTGGGCTACACATAGATCTGGGATTTCTCCATCTGAAAGCATCTGAAAAAGGGAGGGACATCAGGTATAATATTTTAAGCTGATTGGAGGACTCACCAGCAAGTGTCTGCCTACCATGATTTGTCTTTAGCCAATCACAGTAAATCAAGCTCTTGCAAATCCAGTCTGGAGAAAATTACACACATCGTTACCATCAAGAAATGCACAAAGTTCTTACCTTTGCTCATTTTTTAATCAAGAAATCGTCTCTAGTTCTCCTAAAACAGATTCAAATAGCTGCTTTTATGTGTACATCCACCAGCGCAGTCATGTTTGTTTTTCTCTGCCTAGGCACTTGCTGCCACCAGCGGTGTTGTTACAGTGTGACAGTTGTAACGAAACAGCTACAGGCCGTTCGGACTCGGGAGAACTCAGGTTTTATTACCACCTGCGTAGATTGAGAGATTAAAACTGAAAGAGAAATTGTTGACCTGTTTTCACACCCACTATGAAGGTAAGAACACCTGTGGAGCTAAAATATTCAACAGAAACCTCAGAAAAAAACGTTTTTAATGGAAGGGCCTCTTTAAGGTTCCTGAATCCAGCCAGCTGGAGGTTCCAGAGTTCTGCCTGCTTGAGTTTTCGTTAATGAAATTAACACTAACTGACACCTTTATCATGTACCGGAGCAAAATAGTCCTTCCATAGTCCCTCCAGCATGTCCTAGGTCTGCCTCTTCCCAGTAGGATATGCCCAGAACACCTCCCACGGGAGGCAACCAGGAGGCATCCTGAACAAATGCCTGAGTCACCTCAGCTGGCTCCTCTCGATGTGGAGGAGCAGTGGTTGTACCCCAAGCTCCTTCCGGGTGACTGAGCTCCTCACCCTATCTCAAAGGGAGCATCCAACCACCCTGTGGAGGAAACTAATTTCAACTGCTTATCCTGGACCTTGTCCTTTCTGTCATGACCCAAAGCTCATGACCATAGGTGAGGGTAGGAATGTAGATCAAACCGGTAAATTGAGAGCTTGCCTTTTGACTCAGCTTCCTCTGCATGACTGTTTGATACAGCGACTGCATCAATGAAAAAATGCACTGATCTGTCTGTCAATCTCACGCTCCATCCGTCCCTCATTCGTGAACAAGTCCCCAAGATACTCGAACTCCTCCGCTTGGGGCAAAGACTTTCCATCATGTTTAGAATAATTCACTTTTTTCTTAAATATGTGAGATAATAAAAATGAATCAATCAGTGAATCTTTATTTGCAGAGGACTTTTCACACAGCTGAGAAGAAGACAACCAGCCTAACAAAAGATTAAAACAGAAACAAACTCCCTGAAACTTCAAAGATATTGAAACATTGAAATGATGACAATATAAAAGAGACTGGAGAAGAGAGAAAAAACACAGCTGTAATAATAAAACACCTTCAGTAAACAAAATAATTTTAAAAATATAATTTTCATTAAAGGAAATAAAAATGTCTAAATGGCAATGAAACTACAAATTATAGGTTTACTTTTACACTGTCTTGAGAAAATGCTTCACAATTCATATGAAATATAAAGCACGCCGCTACCTTGCATGTCTCTTTCTAACCTCAAATATGGAACACAAACACCACAGCCTGCACACATCAGCTACAAATAATTATATAATAAATTTCTGTATTTTCTACCATTAAACAGCATCGGCCATTTATACCAGATTGTTCCTGTTCAGGGTCCGGTGACTACATCCTGAAGTCACTGTACAAGAGGCAGAGTTACACCCTGGACAGGTGACCAGCCACACCACAGGGTCACATAGAGATAAACATCCAATCACACTCACATCCAGGGCCAATTTAGATTCACCAGTTAACCTAACGTGCATGTTTTTGGTCTGTAGGATGAAACAAGACAACACAGACCCAAAATAACCCATGCACCCACTGTGCCACCATGTAATACCAGTTTATTGCATAAAGCTATCCATCTGAACCTGCTTCTTCCTGTTCAGGGTCGCAGGGAGCTGGTGTCTTATCTCTAGCGGTCATTGGGTGAGAGGTAGGGTTACACCTGGACAGGTCACCAGTCCATCACAGGGCCACATATAGACAAACAACCACTCACACACACACACAGTGCTACCAACTGCGCCACTGTACAGCCCTATATAAAGCTATTGTTTTTAAATTAAACATTTATTTGCATCTTTGTAACAAATAAAATTAAACTTCTCATCATTTTCTTTTGACCCGCTGATGTTGTCCTCCTGTCTCCATGGCTCCAGACATGTTACAGTCCTCCATCTGTCCATCTGAGACCCAGTTCTCATAGGTTACTGTCTCATAATTCACCCAGAACCACAAATCTATATCACTGCAGTGGAACAGTCCCATCCAGACAAAAGGAGTCGAGGTCTTCTTGACTTTCTCCTGGATCCATCTCTGTTCATCAAGGTTGGTGATGGTGACCAGGTCATGGTGGTGATCTCTACAGTAGTATAAAGCCTCCTCCCAGGTTTTATTTTCTTTAATCAGGATCACTTTATCTGTCAGAGATACCAACAGATTAATTTTTTTTTAAATGCAGAACCCAAGACTTTCACCTGAGATTTCAAATTTTATATTCAGTCTCAGAATTATTTAAATGTCAAATCATCAGCAAGTTTTTGTAAATGTGGATTGAAATCATACTGTTTTTTACACAGATCTTTAAGTAAAACTCACCATCATAACAGATGAAGGATTTTTCATCAGCACAGTTCTGATTCTTCCATCTGCCTCCATCATTAAACACAGTCATGGCACATTGACCAGTTTTATAAACATCATTGTTAAACTGTAGATTCCAGTGTCTGAAAGAGAAACTGCTTCTATCTGACCACCTCCACGTGTCTCTGAACAGACCGATAAATATGACTGTATTATCTCCTGCAGAACTGAGTAGATTCTTTAGTTCTTCCTCTTGTGTCTGGTTCAGTCCACTGATCAGGTCGGTGTGTTTCTCTCTGCAGTAACTCTGAGCTTCCAGCCAGTTCTTCTGTTCTTTAATCAAATAGAATTTCTGTGATTTTTGTTCTGTGGAATAAACAAACAAACTTACATAATGGATTTACTCAAACGTAAATCAACTAATAAAACCTTAAAACCCAAAACATCCATCAACATTTAGATGAACATCACATTAGCAGAACCAGCAGCAACAAGATAAAATAACAATTAAACTGATCCTGATATTTACTGTAACTTTTATTTAAAATAGAAACTTTTATCTCAGTTTTTATTAGATTTGCTGCTAAATGTTTTATTTAAATCATGTGAAAAACTAAATGTCTTTAAATAGTTTGATTTGTTTACTGACTGTTTCCTCGACAGAAAGTGGAACATCCAATAAATCTGAACTCAAAATCAAAATATTGAACTTGTTCTCAGCAGGAGAAAACTTTGGAAAATTCAGAAAGTGCAAAAAAACGATACCATTTATACTAAAACTTAAATCTGCCCCAGTCCCACATTTTCTTCTGTTTCGCTAATATATTTCTTTAAAAAAGTCACCCCCCCCCCCCACCAGAATCTAAACTGACATTAAAGAAAAACATTTTCTCACCATCATAGCAGATACAATAATAAGGTGAATTGCAGGACACAGCAAACCACTGAAGGCTGTTCCATGTAATCACACAGTTTGAAACTTTAAAAACATGTTTATCTTGTGCTCCTGGTGCCCAGTTTGTCTCACTCTCATTGAACTCCACTCCAGGCAGAGACCAGAACCACTTCCTGTTTACACCTGTTTGATCAAACAGACCAATCCAAGCTTCAGTCATGTTCTGTGTTGATTCATTGAGTCTCTTCATGTCTCTCATGTTGGACACTGTGACCAGGTCAGTGTGTTTCTTTCTGCAGTACTGCTGAGCTTCAGTCCAGGTCTTCTTTTCTTGAATGTAGTGATACTCATAGAGCTGACATGTGATGAAACAACACTGACCTAAAAACAGAAGAAATAAATTCTGTTTAGATCGTATTATAAGACTGTTCTGAAGCACTGTGCTAACAAAACAGGACCAACTTTATGTTAATGAGATTTTAGCCCAGCAGACTGAATAGAGCAGATTTAACATCAATAGGTTTATAATAAATGTAGAACTACTTACCCATCAGAATCAGCAGAGACAAATTCCACTGCATATTTCCTCTGTCAGCTGAAACAGTTTTTAATTATTTATTTTCAGATGTTTTTCTGTAGGATACGTCCATGATTTAAAAACATTGCAGTGAAAAGGTGGCGTATTTATGTACAAACACACTGTATCAAGCAAATTGTTGCATTGGATAAATGATTAGAAAACATGTTGAGATTAAAAGCAAGAAAAGTTTTTGTAAACATACAGTCTACAACTACCAGTAACTTACACACTTTTTAAACATGCAATTTAAAAATTATTTATATTTTGAAGTCATCACATTATAATAAATAATGAAAGATTCTCTTGATTGTCTGAAACATCTTGGACATGAAAGTGACATTCATTTGCAAAATAAAATAGGTAAAAGATTTCCTTTTATAAAGATACAAGAAGAAATACAGTGTTGACAAAGACACTGCGTACTACTTTCTTTTTACTGAGGTTTTTGGCCCCATGCAAGATATCCAGGGAATGTTTGATTCTCTGTCTTTATTATTGTCCTGTGTCTGTAACACAAAGAAAATCAGGTTTATAATACATACTATACATACCATACATACAGTATAACTTACTTAGAAGTGCAGATATCTGTCCATGTGCATCCGTGCACACTTCGCTGACAGTCAACTCCTTTGTTAATGCGTCCATACACTCTATGAAGCAATACTTCTCCATGACGACAGAATTCTTCTGCGTTTCATGTTTATCCTTGGTGGATGTGTACACAATTTTTTTTTAGAATCATTCTCCATCATTGTGTAGGTACAGTATTGTGCACAGAACCCTGGGCCATCCATTCGAGCATCACCTTTGATTAGAAAAAAAAAATTCTACTGGAGGGTGAGAAATTTATGACTATGTATAGATTTACAGAAAAAAATTCTAAAGTCACTCACCATTTTTTAGTGTCACTGAAAATCTTCTCAGTCTCCTTCTTCCAGAACATTTCTATATTATCTACACAAAATCCATCCTGAATTTTGTAGAAGGTTGCAGAGTTGATTATTTCCATGTTCATAAATTTGAACATTAGTGCTGTCAGGATATTTTAATACCCCTAAGTTAAATAACTATCAAAAAGACCATCAGTCAGACACAGAGGCATGGTTTCAATGAGCTTTGCAAAGGAGAATGCCCAACCAAGGTGTTGAGATGATTCTGATGTGTTCACCTTTGCATTGCCCTTTGCCCTTTTATTTACAAAGACACCTCCCATCTGGATGGAGCAAGGGAGGGAAACAAGTGTGGTTCAGATAATGAAGTCAGAGTGTAGCAAACAAACACATAATTGGGTGGACAACAATCACAGGTTGTAAACCAACTGGTTTCCAAGATAAAGACAGAAGTGTTTATACAAATCAGGGCAAATCTAGATCACTGACCCCTGCAACATGACCTGAAACCTTTTCAAAACATCGTAAAACCTTAAGATCTCCAACAAGGGCAATTTTCCTGAAGTTGTTTCCAGATAAGAGGACATTGACACCCAACATGAAGTCTCTCACCAGCATTGCATGTTTGAAGTACCTCTGGGAGTTCCATCTCCACACAATGTGCCCATTGTGATAAATCTGTACAATGACAGGAATAGAAGCAACAAAAAATGTAACACTAAGCAAGGATGTTTTTTTTTTAAATACACTTTTATGGCTAAGAATTGTTTCTAGAAAGAAAAAAAAGTGACAAAACAGCATGTATCCAAATTTTTAGTAGTATTTTTTTTCTATGTGGAACATTGTGGAAACTAAAACTTTCAGTGACAGGTGAGAATTACTCTCTAACAGATAGTGATTTCAAAATTTGTTGTGAGATTAATAAAAGTAATGTATGAAAAAGGGTTAAAAAAATAATAAAAATGTAAATTATAACTAGAAATGTTATACCACTCACCCACTCTGTCACGGGCTCAGTAAGTTTTGTGACCCACATTGCAGGAACTCAGACACAGACAGTACTCAGGTGCAAAAGTGACAGGTTTATTTACAATATGTACAGTGTGAGATTGTGCTCGGTGGTCAGGTGCGTAAGGGGAGGTCTCACCACTGTAACAGAAATGTTTGTTAGTTCCAGATCCAAAAACGAGAAGGTTCAGGTGTTCGTGTAGCGACTGGTGAGGTAACTCACGGGGTGATGCAGGTAACGGAACTTGAAGGGAGGGCAGGTCCAGTGCGGTGCTGTGCAGGGAGGTGGTGAGTCCAAGGTCGGGTGAGGAGGCTGGAGGGAGACAGACAGGGTTCCAGGCGATCAGACACTGGACACGAAGAAATCCTCGGAGCACAAGGAGCAGGGTGAAGAATCCTGGAGAGAGCAGGGTTAATGCACACAAGGAATAATCCACACGTCTCTTCAAAGTTTCAAAATCTCAACAATACTATTTCTCGGAATCACTAGGAATTATTTGCAAAGGTTTGGCACAAGGGAGCTACCATTCAGGTCAACAACCAGGCGATGAATGAAGGTCTGCCTCTGGCTTAAGTAACACCCTGCTCCTCATCAGCTCTGATCGCCACCAGGTGTTGTCAATCTGCCTCGCTCTCCAGCGTAGATCCTCACTGCAGAGAGATGACTCACCCGACACAGAATACACAGCACACACAAACACTGAACCTGACACACTCTGCAATAACAGCTGTGCATATTTGTTTCAAAGACACTTCAAATGGTCTTGCTACATTGCAAGAAACCTTAGAAAGTGGATCCTTTGCTGTGCAGACATCAATGGGCAACTGTAGATAGTCAAGGAGCTGCTTCAAGACATCATGGTACAGTATGTTATCGAAGCAGACTGGCCTAAGACATCATCTTCTGCTACAGCCATAGCAGTGACTTGAGGAGGAAGCTTTCTGGGTTTTGATTACTAGTTTCCAAGTCAAGAACAGTCTCTTTCATGGAAACCTCTGGAATGTTTTCTAGACATTTGTTTTGTCCGCTCACTTTTCTGAGATGTCTGAGGTTCTTCCAGGGATCTGCTGGAGTCATTCCTCCAGTTTGGGGGTTACTGCCCAAGTGCTCCAATTACCACGGGTACTATTGTCACCTTCATCTTCCAAGTCTTCTCTAGCTCCTCTCTGAGCCCTTGGTATTTCTCAAGTTTCTCATGTTCGTTCTTCCTAATGTTGCCATCACTTGGTATTGCCACATCCACAACTGCTTTCCTCTGCTCTTTATCAACCACCACAATGTCCGGTTGGTTCACCATTACCATCCTGTCTGTTTGTCAAGCAACTTGCACAAGTATCCATCAAATGTGGAATATACCAAGGTGATGCTCTGTCCCCATTGCTGTTCTGCATAGGTCTGATCCCCCTAAGCCAGATAATCAACAAGACCGGCTATGGATACCACCTCAAGAACGGAGCTACAATCAACCACCTCCTCTACATGGATGACATCAAGCTGTATGCTAAGAGTGAACGGGACATTGATTCCCTGATCCACACCACCGGGATCTACAGCAATGACATCGGGATGTTCTTCGGGCTTGAAAAATGTAGTAGGATGGTCACAAAGCGAGGCAAGGTAGTCCACACTGAAGGGGTCTCACTCCCAGAGGGAACAATAGCAGACATTGAGGACAGTTACAAATACCTGGGAATACCACAGGCAAATGGCAACCTCGAGCAGGCAAAAAGGGAAGCAGCAACAGCCAAATACTTACAACGAGTGAGGCAAGTCCTAAGAAGCCAGCTCAATGGAATAAACAAATCCAAGGCAATAAACAGTTACGCCCTGCCAGTGATCAGATACCCTGCAGGAAAAATACGATGGCCAAAGGATGAGATACAGACCACAGATGTTAAGACACAAAACCTCCTCACCATGCATGGCGGGTTCCATCCCAAATCCAGCACCCTGAGACTGTACGCACGGCACGCAGTAAGGAAGGAGGCAGAGGACTAATGAGCGTGAGAGCCACCATCCAGGATGAAACATCGAAGCTGCATAAATACATCCAGGACAAGGCCTCAACGGATGACGTGCTCAGTGAATGCCTGAGACAATGGCAAGATGAGGAACCATCATGGGAGGACAAGCCTCTACGTGGGATGTACCACCGGAACATAACTGAAGTGGCTGACCTCAAGAAATCCTACCAATGGCTGGAGAAGGCTGGCCTACAGGACAAAACCAATAAAGTATTTAGGCTACTTAAAAATCCAAGCAGCTTTTATGTTAATGTGTGGCATCACCTCTCCTGGTGAATCCTGGTTTAAATCTATCTAAATTATATCTACAAGTCTAGATGGTTTCTGATGAATTCTAGTCAAATCATTTGTTTTCATCAGTTAGTCTCTGCATAGAGCACTATATCAATAATAAACACTCAGATATTAAACAACCTATTCAATAATTACACAAACTAACCTAATAACTAACTAACCTAATAATGATTCACTCGCAGTAACAGCATAGCTCCCGTCTAGCAGTGTAGAAACTCAGACATGCTAACCACAGCAGCAGCTCATTGTAACTGACTGTAAAAAGTTAGCAAACACAACGAAAATAAACTATACCTAAACCTGGTTTATATCTGACCCAGATAGACTGCAGCTCATAACTTCTTACCTGAAGTTCAGTTCTGCCATTTGGCTAACCGGGTTTCTCCTCCTTCATCCACCAACTGGTCTTCGTCAGTTGCTAATTTTACTGGAGTGAAAGCTCCACTACAGCCTCCAAAAAAAAGTTATATTTTAACAAATTTGGCAGCTTCTGCCTTAAGGTTTGGTTTCTTTTTGGCCCAAATTTCTTCGGCTCCTCCTTTCCTTTCCCTCAATTTTCTTTATGTTTGTCTGATAAATGATTGCTGAGAGCCGTGGTACAAAGCAAGGGGGCGGGTGCATCCAACCTCCTCGGCTGTAGTTGGTCCAGCCCAGAGACGGTCATGACCAATTGGCCAATTCACCACCGTAAATAGTTTATACCGTTACAAAAATAAAAATACATAAAAAAACATCGGCCTGCGGCCCACAAAAGATGTCGGTCCACCGGGAAAATGCCAGGTATGCCATGGAAATTAAAGACAAAAAAAAAACAATCAAAATACATGAACAAATGTACAAAGAGTTTTATTTATCATATCAGTCAAATACACAGAATAAACATTTTATAGCTGAAACACTCTTATATGGAGCCAGGTGTACTGGATAATACAATGACTGAAATTTAACATCTTTAAACTGCTGCTACAGCTAAAAGTGAAAAAATGTCCAGAGTAAAAACACATAATTTTTCAAACTGCAGAAAACCTTATGCAATAACACTGAGAAAAGGGAGCATGATGAGGCTGCTTGTTAACTTTCAGTCTGGCTACTTTATAAAGAGCTGATAAAATAAAAAATATATCAGTGTGTTTAACAATAGAATATTAGGACTGAAGTATAGAAACTGAAACCAAGGAATGATTAGCAGATGAAACAAGAAAAGAGCAAAGGAACACAAAAAACAACAACAAAACTTGTTCAATAAAAGAAAAAAAATGACATTATGACACTGATATACTAACCTAATTTTTCCTATTCTTTTGTACACAAATGTTATGTTATTAGATCATTTCATAAAAATCAAAGATACGTATGTATCTGTTTTAGATGTTTATAAAAATTACATATGCTACAACAATCAATTGACACCAAACCATCCATTTTTTAAACCTGCTTCTTCCTGTTCAGGGTCACAGGGAGCTAGTGTCTATCTACACGAGGCAGGGGACACCTGGGGACAATTTAGAGTCACCAAATAACCTCGTGCATGTTTTTGGACTGTGGGAGGAAACCGGAGTCCCCAGAGAAAACCCACGCATTCACGGGGAGAACATGCAAACTCCACACAGAAGGGCCCCAGCCTGGATCTGAACCCAGGACAACAGCTCTACCAACTGTACCACTGTGCAGCCCTGATACCAAACCCATTAGAGAAATATTTTATATTATTTAAAGTTCAAGATATGTCTATTTCAGGCTAAATATGGTAAATGTCCTATAGCGCTTTTCTAGTCTTTTAGACCACTCAGAGCACTTCTACACTACAAGTTCTACATTCACCCATTATATGTAAATGATAATATGTTAATCAGGGGGAAAAAGGAGGGCTAACATTTACACAACCCAATATGTAAATCAGGGAGTTACATGGGATTCAGTGGCTCTTCCAAGGACACTTTGACATGTGGTGGTGAAAGCCAGGAGCGATCCACCAACCTTCCAATTGGAAGGCAACTGCTCTACGCACTGAGCTGCAGCTGCTCAAACACTGAATAATATCACTGACTCCACAGAACATTACCACAAACATCCTGGTCATTTCTTTTGACATTTCATATAAACAGAATGTGCACCTAAACTTTTATGCCTCATGCCCACTAGTGGACTCAGTTTTATACGCTTCATATACTCACTAACACTGTTGCACAGCAGAGATTATCAGAGGATCAGAATTTTTGCCATTTTGATTAAAATGTGGACTGAAATATGGAACAATCTCATCTGTGAATGAACACTCAGTAAAAGAGTAAATGTGAGACTGATTTGTCACATCATAGAAGGACACAAGACCAACCTCGTAGTCTACAAACACCCCGACCTTCTGAGGTTTCTTCTTCAGGGAGAGGCTAATAGGGGGTACTGTCAGAGCTGCATACTTTTTGTTTTCATAATGCACAGTCACCCAGTAACCGTTGTCTGTGTTCACTGAGATTATCCCATTGCGAGTTGCTCTACGTCGTGACACACCCAGATCCCATCCGGTTTTGTTGCCGACCTCCACCTCCCAGTATGACCTCCCAGAGGTTATGATGTTGATCCCGAGCACACTTTCAAAGACATCAAACCTCTCTGGAGAATCAGGAAGTTCTTGGGTCATCCCTCCATCTCTCACTTCCTTCCCATCGTCAGAGACAATGAGACACGGATGAGCTGTGTCAAAGTCCAACTTTACATCCACTGTGGTCAAAAAGAAAATGTTTAAATCAGTGAAATCATGACACAGCATAAATGTTAGCGTGAAAAAGTTTGTGTAGATTCTCAGTCATCCAGGACATGTCAATCCAAAATGTTTTTCCATAAAAAGGTAACATGGAATTCTTTCTGTCTCTTGAAGATGTTTTACTTTTAATCCACAGGGCTGTTTTCAGTTCTGATCCTGGTTTGGGTGTTTCAGCCTTAAACATTGCTGTAAATCAACACTTGCCAGAAAGGAGTCTGACTTATTACTGGAAATGCAAATAAAACTCTTATTTTAGTTGTAGAGGGACATAATGGCGCTTAGTCATCATAGTCCTGAAGTATCTCCAAAGCCCACCATGGGAGACAACATCATGAGTCTCCTTATAAGTCAACACAATAAAAGGAAGACTGGGCAAAATCCCATGTAACCTCAAATATCCTTACAAAGCTAAAGAGCTGGTCCAGTGTTCCACTACCAGGATGAAAACCAGGTTGCTGAATCGGTCTGAAACTAATCTGTATTGATGTGAATTAAGACATTACTGAGGCTGTATTCACACCTGATAGTCCAGTGGACTCGGTTTGATTGGGGACCAAAATTGCAACATTGTTGCTGTTTTTAGTTGGTTCGCTTTGGATTCACATTGCACTCTATGAACCGAACCAAATAAACTTTGGAGCATGTTACACCCCCGCCTGTGGTGGCGCTGTAGAGTTTCTGCACTACTTGTTACGGCACTTCCTGGCGCTGCCGCGGGAGAGTGAAACATAAACAAACATGGACTAGCAGCAGATTCTGGTGGTTTTGGGATCTTTTAATGTTTGGTGAATGTACCAGATCAATATTCTGTAGTACTGGACCCAGAATGAGCAGATAACAAGACAGAGGACTACACGAGGCGGCTGAGACGGCTACACAATATAGTCCACTTCCTGCTTTGGGTGCGGTCTTTCAATCGAACCGAGACCCACGTTTTTAGGCGGACTAGAGTTCGATTGTTTGGTCCGAATCAGAGTTCGGTTGCCCGTTCACATCTCCCCAAATGAACTAGACTTTCTGTGCAATTGAACTAGAGTTCGATTCAAGCGGACTAAACAGGGCTGGTGTGAATGCACCCTGAAAAGCACATCTTCTACCTGTCCAGCCTCATCATTTTTACATTGTGTATTTTTACAAGTCTGTTCAGCCTAAACTATCAACAAAGCTTTCGTTGGATTTGCATTTAATTATTATTTCCATTTCTGAGCTTCCAGCACATTTAAAATGTATCATGTATACTGTGTGTCTTTCTAGAGTCATAGTCAAACTTAGATATTTGGGCATACACACCTGCAAATGCAGGAATCCTGTTGAGTTCTGTGGAAACAGATCAACAATGAAATGAAATTAAAAATACTTTATTTATCCCAGAAGGGAAATTCAACCTTCAATGTCATTAAGATACAGATTAGTGACACTATTAAAATACAGATTTTATTCATTGTGAATAAAAACATTTTTGAGATGTTGACTCACCGATGGAAGAGAGCTCTTCCAGTATCTGCTGGATCTCTTTCATCATGGTAGTAGTTGTAGCTCTCAGCGTACCAAAAGAAAATGAAGTGTCAATACTGGCATCATCCCATTGTGTAAAGTAGTCCAGGTCTGGTAGACAAGAAACCTGTATGTTCAGAAAGTAGAAGTAAAACAGACAGAAAACCCTGATGATATATGAAAAAAATAAGTCATGAAGATATATCATAAGAAATCTAGATGCCTAAGATGATTGGTGGTGAATGTGATAGAGGTAATACTGATCCTGGAGGGACTTTTCACCTGCAAGTCTGGGTTTTCATCCAGCTCATCCATCAAGTCTTTGAGTCTATCAACTTCTTTTTGCAGTTCATCCAGCAGATCATGTGCTTCTGATTTTACTTCCTGTCTCCTTAAAACAACACAACATATTAAGATGTTAGTATAAATAAAATATACAGTGGATTATTGTCAAAAACATCCCTGATGTGAGTTTTGGTAACAGTTTTTTGACGTGTCAACCTTTTCTCCACAGGCTCGAGAGCTTTCTGCCGAGCGTCCTGCACGACTTTGATCACCTCAAAGAACACACTGTTAATGTCAATCCATTCAGCATCCAGATGATTCTGTAAAAGAGGTGCAAACACGGGTGTTAAAGAAATATCCAAATAAAAATTCTACCTCAAAATGTTCTCCTCAGCAAACCTTGCAGGCTTTCACAGATGATCTGATTTCTGACATCTTTTGCTCTGTCTTGTAAATTTTCTGCTGTAAATCAGCCCTCTTCTTATCCTGCTTCACCTGGATTGAAGGAAACGGGTTGAATTCAGATGTTTTTGTAGACACAAATGAGGTTTTTGTGGGTCTTTGTAAATCAGAAAACCCTCCCAAAGAGATCTGTTCCATTTGCACTGCTGAGCAAATGTAGTATCACTGCACTGAAAAAGTTTGCTCCTATTAAAATGGAATATAATACATTCATTTTCACAAAATCCTGTCTGGGTTTATACACGCCCTGTTTGTTATACACATTTAGTGCGAAATAATTTGATCTACTGAGAGCATCTTATTTGCATCCCAGAAGAAGAAACAGACATGCAGGATCAATCTGCTGCACTGCTGCCTTCACAAAATTAGAGCAGGCATGTCAAGAAAAGCCCATTTCATCTTTTCTTGGAGTAATTAGTGTCAGACATTGATATAACTACCAAAGATTTCACCAACAATGTGTAAAAAACAATTTTTACTGTTTTACTTCACATGCAGATTTTTAATAAATATAACAATTTATTATGTTACTGGGTATGTAAGGGCCAAGTCTACCTTTCAAAATCACTTCAAACCTACTCATTTTGATTTATGGCTAAAACATATTAATGTACCTTCCGTGTTCCAGCAGAGAAATCCAGCATTCGACGAGCTTTCTCCGAGCTTGTTTGGATGTTTTCGTTAAAGGCTGTTGGAGTCTCAAAAACTGCAAAGAAACAAAGCTACCTCAAGTCTATTCTGTATGGTACTCTTATCATAATCCTATAATGAATCAATTATGTTTATAAAACCTACATGAGTCCTGAGCCGGGGTTTGAGTGGTGGGAGTATTTATGTGTGTGGTAAAGACCGGTGATTGTAGCCTGAAATTAGTCTGCTAAAAGAAAATTGTGGGATTAATGTCTAAGAATTCTGATAAAGTCAAACAGGGTCAGATAAAAGGTCATCAATCTCAAAACCTAAAATCTGAAATATGTGTTACCTGTGCACCGTAGGTATAATCGGGAGCTGTAAAGTTTTCATCCAGGTTTGGCATTTGTAGAGGTTGCTGTTCTGATTTGACTGCTGTAAGAATAACAGATGGTTCAGTATTAATTAGGGTTGTTTCTGTTCCTTATGTCATGGCCAGTTAGACATTAACTGTAAAATTGCTGCATACATGGTTTGAATATCGGTGGTACCGAGGCTTGTTTAGGATTTATTTGGTTGCCGAGTTTTGGAGACCTGGGAGGAGTCTGTCAGAGAGGTAATCAGTAAATATGTACTTGTTTTCATTTTACTAATGTTAGAAATGTCAGTTTGAATCAGAATGTACCTCCTTCTTGACTGGAGTTTTAATAATTGGCTTGTTTTGCTTTGAATTTTTCCAGAGATACAGCTCACTCTCTGGTATCTTAATTCCCTTTGGCGTGCATCCCATCTTTCCCTGGTGAATTCTCAAGCCTTGATAAGTCGTCACATTGGACCAACCACAGTGACAAACCTGCAGGCTGGATCCAGGATGTTCTGAAAAATAATTACTTTCTAAAAAATACAAAATAGTTCACATTGTCAAATTCGTTTCAGATAATGCAATATTAAGAGATAGAAATTACATCATTTGTTGAATCACTCACCAGACTTCACGGGAGGTTTGGGGATGTTCACAGTAGGGTTTTGTAATTTGATTGGAGTCGGCTCGTAACTAAATTTTGGAGCATAACTCAACTGTTGGCTCTGAGGGATATTCATTCCCTTTGGGGTGCATCCCATCCTTCCCTGGTGAATTCTCAGGCCTTGGTAAGTCGTCACTTTGGACCAACCGCAATGACAAACCTGGAGACTCATGTTGGACTGACAGAGAGTCTGAAAAACATAAATATATGTTATTCTTCTAGTTAACACTGAAACAATAAGCTTCTTTATATATCTGGACATCAAGACTGATTAAAAAACAAAAGGCAAAAGGTAACATGAGATGTTTTTGGGAGGGACCAATGAACCAGTTATAGTTTGACCATGAATTACCTTCTTTCTAAAGTCTTCTTCTTTGTGTGAGAGGCATATACATTGGGTTATGACTTACATGTTGTAATTTAACTGAGCTCCTGGCTGTGGGTTGACGTAGGCTGTCAGGAGCCACGTTTTGCATGGATATCCACTGTCACCCAACAAGTGACATCCAGCTGGCACAATGTGCCTCTCAAATAGCTGCCTCAGGCCGCTGGACATCAAAATCCGTGCGTCGTGGGTGGACCCAGGCCATTTAGCCAGAATGTCAAGTATATTGTCTTCGCAGTCAAAAACAATCTGTGTGTTTATGGAGTGATATCTTTTCCTATTTACATAAACATCCTCATCTATTGATGGCGCAATGATTTTGATATGCGTGCCATCAACAACTCCGACCACCCCCGGCATACCTGCAATCACCATGAAATTGGCTTTAATTCGATGCAGTTGCTGGATGTCTAATGGGAAACGGATGAATTGTTGGATGATGTGTGGGTGACAGAGCGCTTTAAGAGTTTGGTGGATTGATTGGATGATAGATAGTTGTGATATACCCAAGTCATCCGCGTTGCAAAGTAGCATTTTCCGTGTAGCTAAATATCTTAGTGTTGCTAAACATTTTATTTCTGGACTGATCGGGTTGTTACGTTTAGCTGGAGACGTGATCGCATCCAGCACCAAATCTACAAAAAGTTAAATACCTTCACGATTTAGTCGGTATCATTTGGTCAATTCAGAATTATCCAGAGTGTCCAACACATTGCGTCTGGCTGCAGCCATTTTGGGAGTCTTTTTGAATAGGTCTTAGGGAGGTAGGAGTCGTCTTGACTTCTTTTAAGGACTCCCAGACTTAGGAGCTACTTTTAGGCCTAAAAGTGGTTGTGAATTACTCTTATCTTAAGAAACTAGGAGTCCTAAATTTAGGAGTGACACGCCCACAGTTTTTAGGAGTTACTCCTAAATTCGCCAGTTAGGACCTACTTTTAGCCCTAAGATTCTTTGTGAATACGGCCCCAGGTTTCTTTAACAAGGGCTTCACCACGGCATGTTTAAAATTGGCAGAGACAACTCCAGATAAAAGACTGTTGTTAAAAATGGTAAGAACCAGGTGCCTAAAACAAGGAAAGACCTCTTTATGAAAACAAGGTGGAAGAGTGTCGGATGGAAAACCAAAGGGCTTAATCTGGGGAACCACACTGTCTAAACTGACACCGTCACAGGCTCAAACTGGTTCAAGTTCAAGTTTATTTATTTATAAAGCGCCAGTTCATGACAAAGTCATTTCAAGGCACTTCACAGAAAAATCAACCAATTAATAATAAAACATTTTCTATCTAAGGAACCAGCTGATTGGGCTGAATTGTTATTTCAGCACAATCCCCATCCTGAGCAGCACGATTGGCGACAGTGGAAAGGAACATACACACAGAGGGGTTATAATCTGGAGATGAGTAGAGAGCTTGGATTGATGCTTTGTCAATAAATCATCTAACCCGCAGTCTGTGGAGAATTAAGAAAAGAGTTAAATGTACTAAAAAGTACACAAGGATTGTGGGTGTGAGAGGAAATCAAGGTAAAGAAATGATCCCTTTTTGCCTCTTTGAATGTGTCCTGGTAAGTACACTACCAGTCTTTAAAGAGGCCATTCCATCAAAAACGTTTTTTTTCTGAGATTTCTGTTGAATATTTTAGCTCCACAGGTGTTTTTACCTTCATAGTGGGTGTGAAAACAGGTCAACAACTTCTCCTTCAGTTTTAATCTCTCAAACTACGCAGGTGGCGATAACACCCAAGTTCGAAAGGCCGGTACTTGTTTCGTCACAACTCCTTTGTTCGTTAATATTCTGCAGCTCCAGCAGTTGAAACCACACCTAGCATGCTGCTGGCTAAAAGCTGTAGCATAAGACGTAGCAAACAGGAAGACACAACGTCTGCTGTTGCCATGTGCAGCGGGGCAGGAAACAGTATACCAGTATACCAGTATACCTTACCTTACATAAAGTTTTATTAGAAAGTCCAAATCCACACAGTTGCTTTTAAGCTGTCCTTTGTTCTAATTCTGTTTATTTAAATAATGTTTTCATTCTTTTACTTATGCTTTTGTTTCATGTAAAGCACTTTGAATTGTCCTGTACATGAATTGTGCTATACAAATAAACTTGCCTTGCCTTGCCTTGCCTTGCCTTGCCCTCATAAGCTAGTTTGTTAGCCAATCTGAGTCCAGCAAATTCAAATAATAAATATTATAGGTCCTGTATCGTGAAAAATCAACTTTTTGGAGCTTTTAACCATGTTGTGATGCTATTTCTTTATTTAACAGACCTCCAGAGTGGTTTTTGGCTTCCTGAGTAATCCTGCTGAATCCTGCGTTCTGAGCAGCAGCTTTACTCGCTCATGTAAAACGGCTGAATTTGAACCCTGTTACGTCACGGTGTCGTATCAGGAAGTTCCTGATCAATCCCTGCTGCCCCTGTAGTAAAAAAATACTACCCCTTTTTTCTCAGGTACGAGGCGAGCTGCGAGAGTCCGAAACAATTTGTCAGGAGCTCATCATGGCAGATGTCTAACCTGCAGAGTTCCCACACTTCAACCACCTGCTGCTCTTTATTAGCACGAGCTGCTAGATGTGNAAAGTTTTATTAGAAAGTCCAAATCCACACAGTTGCTTTTAAGCTGTCCTTTGTTCTAATTCTGTTTATTTAAATCATGTTTTCATTCTTTTACTTATGCTTTTGTTTCATGTAAAGCACTTTGAATTGTCCTGTACATGAATTGTGCTATACAAATAAACTTGCCTTGCCTTGCCTTGCCTTGCCTTGCCTTGCCTTGCCTTGCCTTGCCTTGCCTTGCCTTGCCTTGCCTTGACCTCATAAGCTAGTTTGTTAGCCAATCTGAGTCCAGCAAATTCAAATAATAAATATTATAGGTCCTGTATCATGAAAAATCAACTTTTTGGAGCTTTTAACCATGTTGTGATGCTATTTCTTTATTTAACAGACCTCCAGAGTGGTTTTTGGCTTCCTGAGTAATCCTGCTGAATCCTGCGTTCTGAGCAGCAGCTTTACTCGCTCATGTAAAACGGCTGAATTTGAACCCTGTTACGTCACGGTGTCGTATCAGGAAGTTCCTGATCAATCCCTGCTGCCCCTGTAGTAAAAAAATACTACCCCTTTTTTCTCAGGTACGAGGCGAGCTGCGAGAGTCCGAAACAATTTGTCAGGAGCTCATCATGGCAGATGTCTAACCTGCAGAGTTCCCACACTTCAACCACCTGCTGCTCTTTATTAGCACGAGCTGCTAATAAAGACTTATCAATTCGACCCTGCTAATCACATGTCAGTATGAATCCAGCTTTACAGCTGAGCTCCACGTCACCGCAGCCCGTCCCACCACCAGATAAAAGACACAGTAACTCACCCTGCCAGCGCTCAGTCGTACGTCCCGTTTGCCACGAGCTCCTGTTAGCCTTCGTGCTGCAGTTTATCTGCCTCAGTAATCCAGCCTTTTCCTCAGACCTGTCCCAGTCGATCTCTCTCTCTCAGTCCGCCCCGCTCTCGGCTGCTGGTCTCGCAGTCAGCGAGTACGTTCGCGGCCTCCAGAAATCCATTATATTTCAGGACAAATGAAGTGAATATAACTCAAACAGTAAAGTTTTATCATATATGTGCCGATCCCAGACGTTGAAAACTGTAAAATAGCATGATACAGTCCCTTTAATGAATTGCTACCGAAGCCTGACGGAACCAGTCGAATCTTGACGCAGATAGATTGAAAGGTCTGTTATTCAGTGTTTCCTAACATTTTTTTAGATATAAAATGTTTCATATTACAGGTTAATGCTTGCAATTTACTTGTATTAAATTGAAATTAATACATGATATTTCTGTGAAATGGCCTCTTTAAAAATCTGAAGGGACACCTGCAGCTTGTCCTTTCTCCACTTGTGTTCTGCTCTACGACATTCTATTCTGACAGCTCGAGTCTGTTCATTAAACCAGGGTTCAGGTTTAGCTCTCAGGTGTTTGATATTTAAAGAAGCCACAGTGTCCAGAACAGGAGGAGTGAAGCCCGGAATTAAGCTCCTCTACATCGGTTGAAGCAGGTGGACTGAGCTGCTTGAAACACCTCACCTTGAAAGACCTCAGTTCCATATGACTGGACATGCAGATTACCGTACACGCTTTCTAAATGGCAGCACGGGGCTGAACTGATCTGACAAACATGTTGAACGAGTGAACGGTCTCAATCTCTAGATCTGCACGGAAAAGACAAAACAGTGATCAATAAGATCAGCTCAGTTAATGCTTTCAAACAAAATCTGCGAGACACCTGTCCTCAAAGCTGCAGTGACATGATTTAGCAAACTTCCAGAACCTGATGTCAGAGCTGGAGATGCTAAAGAGTGCAACTTAAAAGTTCACGCCATGGCCACACAGATCAGATTGACAATCGCCTGTCAGAGTTCGACAAACGGTTTCAGGACTCTAGCCAGTTGCTAAATTCATGTGCTATTCTTTCCAGGAAGATGTGGAGGTTGTTTCACTCACATCAAAAATTACAACACAATTTCACCTGAACTCTTCAAAGAATGTACATAGTTAATTATGTTGGGTTCTTTGCACAAGCTGTGAGACTGATAAATGGACTGTGCCCCCTCCCCATCTACACAGCCTCACTGTAAACCCACAAACAGACTTTGAATCCCCCCAGTTCATACACACACTCAACACATAACTCACACATACACACTTCACCTCACTTAAATGAATCCTTCTCTGAGAGAGAACTGCTGCTACCTGACTGAGCACAGAAGTTATGAATGTCTGCTTTATTTTCATTTCTTATTCTTATAATAATTACCTTACTCTTATAATTAATATGTAGCATAGCATTTTATTCTAAGTATTCTTATTATTCCTATTATTTTAATCTAATATTTTTTTAACCCAATGCTATTTTATTACACTGTCAGATACTGCTGAGAAACAATATTTCATTTTGGATGTGTTTTTTGGGATACTAGATAAAATGACAATAAACTTTCTTGAATATTGTAAGAGGTTATGCAAAATACGTCAACATAAATTGTAAAAATCCTCCATATATTTCTAATATAATGTGTAGATCATTTTGACTTGGTCTTTTCATAAGTAGCTCACAAGCTGAAAAAGTGTGAGCAATGCGAAACAGTTTTAAAACTGTATGCTCATTTTAGCTATAAAAAACGTTTATGATAAATGAGCATAGCTAACATTGCTAAACATAAGGATCTTTGCATCAAAATTGGATTTGTCTAACTTAGTGAAAGTGATGTTCAGGTAACTTTTAAAAAAGACAGACAGGCCTCTCTTAAGAATAATTACTGACAGTAACATAAACATCCCTCAAACTCTGCTGTAATCTATGTTGTCTATAACAAAAGTCTGACAAATATCAGATCCTTTATGTGTATAAAACCTAATAAAGCACTAGTTTTTTATAAGAACCGAGTAAAAAGTACAGACACTTACCTCTCTCTCACGCACAGTGAGACCACTCTAGATAGTCTGTTTACCATTTCCCCTTCCTGCCCCTCTTTGTCTCTATGAACACTTTCAGTTTCATTTCAGCAAAAACATGAGCATAAAAGAAGTCTTCCAAAACATGTGATCCCATTCAGCCCCGATTGTTTTTACTTTCACTGCACATCACAACATGACAGGTCTTTTGTTTTTTCCTTGTGCAGAAAACTATCAAAAGTAATGAGGCAGCAAAACCAAACTTCAGAACCTCTTCAGAGTATTGAAAATTAAATTAAGATTAAATCCCGTTTAAAAGCGAGTAACTTACTGTTCACGGCAGAACAAGCAGGGATTTCAGTAGAGCAAGGTAACAGATAATTCAAGTGTGGTAGGTTTCGATTTTCGTTGACTTCCGGGCGAAACTGGTGACGCGGGTTACGTAATACTCTGGCGGAAATACGTGACGCGGGTCACGTGATTTGAGGGGAAAAAATCCCGTTTAAAAGCGAGTAACTTACTGTTCACGGCAGAACAAGCAGGGATTTCAGTAGAGCAAGGTAACAGATAATTCAGGTGTGGTAGGTTTCGATTTTCGTTGACTTCCGGGCGAAACTGGTGACGCGGGTTACGTAATACTCTTGCCGAAATACGTGACGCGGGTCACGTGATTTGAGGCGAAAAAAATCCCGTTTAAAAGCGAGTAACTTACTGTTCACGGCAGAACAAGCAGGGATTTCAGTAGAGCAAGGTAACAGATAATTCAGGTGTGGTAGGTTTCGATTTTCGTTGACTTCCGGGCGAAACTGGTGACGCGGGTTACGTAATACTCTGGCGGAAATACGTGACGCGGGTCACGTGATTTGAGGCGAAAAAAATCCCGTTTAAAAGCGAGTAACTTACTGTTCACGGCAGAAAAGCAGGGATTTCAGTAGAGCAAGGTAACAGATAATTCAGGTGTGGTAGGTTTCGATTTTCGTTGACTTCCGGGCGAAACTGGTGACGTGGGTTACGTAATACTCTGGCGGAAATACGTGACGCGGGTCACGTGATTTGAGGCGAAAAGGCGGTCACGCAGGTGTCAGCCTGTTGCAATTAGCTTAGCCAATCAACTGTGTGATTGTTAGGTACATAGCCAGACACATTAGGCTGAGCGTCAGCGAGGCGTCAGCGAGTTTGGTCCCACATCGGTTAAGACCACAGAGGGTCAAGACCTGCGAGTCTACCTGCGCGAGTCCACCGAGCAAAGTAAGCAAACCACTACACAGACACCATGTGCAAATCACACATCCCAGTCATAGTTGGGCACAGACCTCGACGCACTCTCTATAGACAACGTAATCCGCACTGCCTCATCCAGCCCATGGCGTGTCGGGCTGCCACTGCCTCCGTTACCCTCGGCCTCTGGAACTGTCAGTCCGCAGTTAACAAAACAGAGTTCATCAGTTCTCTGCCGCACCTCTCCGATATACAGGTCCTAGCCCTGACCGAGACCTGGATCCGTCCTGACAACACAGCAACACCGGCTGCCCTCTCTTCTCATGCAGAATTCACACACACTCCTCGTCCTGCTGGGCGAGGAGGCGGTACAGGCATCCTGATTTCCAAAATGTGGAAATTTTCCTCCTTGCTAACCACTACCACCTGCTCCTCATTCGAATTTCATGCAGTACGAATCTCTAAGCCCGTCGCTGCCTATGTTTTGGTTATTTACCGCCCTCCGGGAGGCAACATGGAGCAATTTATGGATGAACTGGACACAATCCTATCCGACATTCCAGATGATAACTCCCCTTTAATAGTTATGGGCGACATGAACATTCATATTGATAAAACGCAAGCTCATAACTTTCTGGCCCTGGTCCACTCCTTCAATCTCAATCTGGTCCAGACTCCCCCAACACACAGAGCTGGCAACACACTGGACCTGGTACTGACCAGAAACTGCACTGCAGGTAACGTGCAAGTCACACCGCTGCACCTCTCAGACCACTTCCTGATTAAATTCTGCATCTCCATCCCTTACGTACCTAACGCAAAAGTAAAGACTGTCTCCTACCGCAGAAACCTTCAATCTCTCACTCCCTCGCAGCTATCGGAGCATGTCTGCTCCTCCCTCCCTTCCTACTCGGTGCTCTCAACTCTGCCTGTAAATGACGCAACAGAGACGCTCTGCTCCTCACTAGCTTCTTCTCTGGACGAANCTTGCCAGATTACTAACTACGGTACTGAGAGGTTTGACCTCATGTAATAAACTCAAAGTTTTCACTTTAAGAGGCCATTTCATACAAATTTCAGCACTTTGTGGTTATTTCTTAAGTATTAACCTGTAATATGAAACATTTTATATCTGAAAAACATCAGGAAACACTTATTAACAGACCTTTCAATATATCTGCGTCAAAATTTGGGTGGTTCCGTCAGGCTTCGGGCTGTAAGTCATTAATATTCATTATTCGAATTTGCTGGACTCAGATTGGCTAACAAACTAGCCTATGAGAGCAAGGTATACTGTTTCCTGTCCCGCTGCGCATGGCAACGTCAGTCGTCGTGTCTTCCTGTTTGCTAAGTCTTATGCTACAGCTTTTAGCCAGAAGCATGCTAGAGGCGGGGTTTCAACTGCGAAAGCTGCCAAATATTAACGAACAAAGGAGTTGTTACAAAACAAGTGCCGGTCTTTCAAACTCGGGTTTTATCGCCACCTGTGTAGTTTGAGAAATAAAAACTGAAAGAGAAGTTGTTGGCCTGTTTTCACACCCACTATGAAGGTAAGAACACCTGTGGAGCTAAAATATTCAACAGAAACCTCGTCTTTAACGGAAGGGCCTCTTTAAAGTAAAGCTCATATTAACTTGTTGACTTGTACAATTCTTTTACGAAAAGTTTTAAGGAGAAAAAATAATGTGGTGATGTTTGTATCTTGGCCCATGAGTAATCTCCATGACTCTCCAGAAAATCTCCAGGGAAGCAACAGGTTAACACAAAGTTTATTTTCAGAACTGCAGCTGTAATTTTTTAAAATTGACCCTTGTGTGGCAACTTATGAATTGAATTGAGATTTAAATGTGGTGAGATGATCCATCTTTGGTGTCAACAGCATGGGTACATGTGTAACAGTCAGGAAACAAAGCATTTAGATCAGGGTTCTTTTTTTTTTTTTACAGAACACCTGAATTTTATTTGCAATCATGTTCTGCTGTTTTGTTGTTGTTTATTCTGTCCTGATATGTTTGGCAGGCAGAATTGTTGGTCTGGGTGCCTTATTGTGTCAGAACAGATTTATTCTTACAACAGTCAGGGTTTAATTGACCCCTTCTGTTGTATATTGTGCTTTATTTCTAAGGCACAACTGACCATGTTTGGTTTTGGAGCGGCATAGACAGTCAGTAGCTACGTTTACATGGGCACATTTAATCGGCATAAACGCCCAATCAGAACAAAAATCCATCATGTAAACATGTCAATCAGAATGTTTTGATCCGATGCAGCCTGATCAGAATGAAATTTACTTCAGATCGAGAGGGGTGGTTTTGTCCGATCTTCATTCGGATAGACGTGCATGTATACACCCATTCGGAAAGAAAGGGTGAAAAGAGGCCACTGCGCATGCGCACAACTTCAGCGTGACGTCTTTCCGCTTTCGCAGACCCAAGTAGAAAACATGGCAGGAGGTAAACAGATGTGGTCTGCTGGCGCAGTCATCCTGTCATCCTGCTCTCCTCTCCTGTGGTGGAGGAGCAGTAGTAATATGTATTCTGCCGCTAGCTTGGTTAATGCGACCAGTAAAAACCCAAACATAAAGGTAATCACCTGCAGAAGGTCCATATTGGGGAAAACGTGAGTCAGATCGAGCACACGATGGGGCGGGAAAGACGTGCAGAAAGGACGGAGTTTGTTTACTTTTTTTTATTCCCCCGGAAAGACAACTCGCTGTGCGCATGCTCAACTCATTTAACCTGATTGAGTGCTTGGTGCATGTGTACTCATGGCATGATCAGATCATTTCAGTTAGTGTCCATGTAAACAGGGATTTGGGAATTCAGATCGACCAAGATTTTAATCAGATTGGGGAAATTTGGCGCATGTAAACGTAGCTACTGAGAGACAAAGATATTTAAAAGTACAAGGGGTGGGAGGGGAGAAGACAACATAGAGACAACAAAAACAGAGCAAAACAAACACAAAAACCAAACTGTCCAAATATATTCATCATTATTATTCATAATCATAAAGATATAATATATCACTCTAAGACAGGGATTCCATAAGTGTGGTGCGCGCACCCCTGGGGGTGCATGAGCTGCCACTAGGGGGTGCGCGAGGTGAAAAATGTAATGGTGGACAAATGTAATGATAATAATTACAAAAATTACAGTGTTGTTTCCCCACACAATAAAGATGTGTGGCCTAAATCGGGGAAACTGTCAGTTGAGAAATTGAAAGACAAAGGTACTGATAAAGGAGTGGAACCGAGAGAATGACGAATCAAAGGCAACAGAGGATAGAATTGCGAAGGATACGGGAGAAGAAAATGAACAGGAGTTAAAAAATGATGAGCTGGAGGAGACNAAGAGTGTTTCAGATTAATTCAAAAGCAGGAGCTCATTGTTGTTGTCATTAGATCATCATTAGATGTGGTTTTTGTTCATTTGAGTAAACATGCCGTCTTTAATATAGGCTAAATAAAATTCAACAGTCACAAAAATGCTTGTGGCATTTTTTTTTAAAGTGCGGGGGGTTGGGGGTGCTTCAACACGGCCGGGACATAAAAGGGGGTGCGTGGCAAAATAAGTTTGGGAACAGCTGCTCTAAGAGTTTCTATACAAAATATTCAGTTATACACAGATTTGTTTGCTTGTGCATATGTGTTCATGTGAGTGTACTTGTGGATGTTTTAGTGTATGTGTGGGAGCTTTGTATGTATCAGTGTGTATAAATTTCAGTCGTTGTGCACAAGTGTGTCTAAGCACATACCTGTTTGTATGTCCATGTCATACGTATATATAAATATAAATATGTGTGTACGTGCATGTGTTTATGTAGATTTATCACATGGAATGACTGCACAGAAAAGGTACAATGTATCTCGAGGGAGGTTTTAACCAACCACCATCCCGGCCCAAAGGGGACCAGAGCACATTGGGTCCGAGCAGGTACAGACAGAATGTTGGGAGCACCGGGAGACTCCCCGGTGGCCTGCGTGCCGAACTGGCCTGCTCGGGCCGACGATCAGGTGAAGCTTGATTCTTAAATAAATAATCCATCATACAGCTCAAGAACCATTGCAGGCATAGACATCTGCAAGACATGAGTTTGAGCACCTTTAAATAAGAGACAGCGTCTGAAGCGTCTTGCCTTGGCTAAAGACTGGACAGCTGCTGAGTGGTCCAATGCTATGTTCTCTGATGAAAGTACATTTTGCTTTTCCTTTGGAAATCAAGCTCACAGAGTCTGGAGAAAGAGAGGAATGGCACATGATCCATTTTGCTTGAGGTCCAGTGTAAAGTTTCCACAGTCTGTGATGGTTCGGGTTGCCATGTCATCTGCTGGTGTTGGTCCATACTTCTTACTGCTGACCAACTTTATAGAGATGCAGATTTCATTTTCCAACAGGACTTGGCACCTGCACACATTGCCAAAGATACCAGTACCTGGTTTAATGACCATGGTACCCCTGTTCTTGACTGGCCAGCAAACTCTGCTGACCTAAACCCGATTGAAAATTTGTTATTGTGAAGAGGAAGATGCAATACGCCAGACCCAAACTCAGAAGAGCTGAAGGCCACTATCAGAGCAACATGGGCTCTCATAACACCTGAGCAGTGCCACAAACTGATCGACTCCATGCCACACACAGTGCTGCAGTAAACCAGATCAAAGGAGCCCCAACTAAATATTGAATGCTTTACATGCTCATAATTTTCATGTTCACACTTTTCAGTTGTCCAACATTTCTTAAAACCCTTTTACTGTTGCGATCTGCTTACTATATACATTTAGTAGGACCCAAACGCAGGTGACTGGAGACAGGGGCTAATAGATTTTTAATTAACAAAGGAAATGGCTGACGGGGCAGCAAAACAAATTTCCAGACATGAGGTTGCGGAGGAGAAACGAGGAACGATGAACAATAATCCAGAGAACCAGGGACACATCAGGAAACATCCAGAAACAACTCGACAAAGACTGACACTGAGCACAGCACTTAAATATCTACTGAACACAAAGCAAACTGAAATAAGACACAGCTGCAGGGAAGGAGGAGAACAAGCTGCAAGCGACACACAGGGGAAAAACAGGAATCAACAATGATGTCAAAATAAAAGCAAAACAGGAAGATACAACATGAGACGCAACCAGGACACAGAACTGAACATGGGGACCAGGAGGACACGGAAGAGGACAGGAGGAAACAATGACCCAAAATAACCCCTCAACTAACCCGGAGGTGGAAAACAAAACCACAACTGAACATACAGGAGAAATAAAAACAAAACACCCCTAAGTCACAACATTTATTGCATTGGTCTTAATTGATATTCTAATTTCCTAAGATACTGAATTGGGGACTTTTATTAGTTGTCAGATATAATCATCAAAATTAAAAGAAATAAACATTTGAAATATATCAGTCTGTGTGTAGCATGAATCTAATATACAAGTTTGACTTTTTGAATGGAATTACTGAAATAATTCTACTTTTTCATGATATTCTAATTTTATGACCAGCACCTGTCACTGAGAGTTTTACTGATACACAACTAATCTTGAGCAAAACCATTTCTAGCCGTGCAAACTTTATTTACTTATTATTAAACAAAACAAACAGGGAAGAATGAGGGAAGGGAAAAGCAAAAAGAAAGACATGTTTTTATAAAC
>SSNP01000132.1:193138-229140 GCA_006937955.1 Pachypanchax playfairii
CCATCGTGGCACAGACGTGTATAACTACCTTTTTGTGCTATAAAATACAGAAAACCTGTTTTAATCAACAGTATCAGCGTATTTGTCTGTGATCCGCACCATTTTGAATGCGCGCAAAGCACTATGGAATATGCAGTCAATGCCCCATAACTGTCCAGTGTATCTTTTTATCTGACTGCATCACATTACAAACATCCTCATCATTTCAAAACAAAAAACAGTTACAGTAAATGACAGAAGCCCCAACAGCTGACTAATAAATTTCAACACCAAACTGTTAAATGTAGATTAAAGTGAACAATCAAACTTGTAAACAATCCAACCTGAACTCTGAAGGTTTTTTTTTACCAGTATTTTTATATTTTACTGGTTTCTCTTGATTTTTTCAACAATTAAAGGATTTTTATTGAAACAAATATAGAGCCAGGTAAAGTAAACAGACTGAAACCAAAAACAAAGCAGAGGAGCTCGGAAGAGACACAGCGAGACACATTTAAAAATGTGAGGACCAAGCAACAACCCTAGGTTCTCTTCTGAGAACCAGGCCACAAATATTATGTGCACCCCTGACAATGATGCAAAAATTCCATTAAAAGAAAACAATTACAACAAATGACAAAGTATCAAACCAAACAGATAAATACTCCGCATTCACAGAGTAAAGCAAAATCCCAAAATATAAAAACCTCAAAAACACCCTAAAATGAGTTTAAAAAAAAAGAATCTGCACACAATCTGCGGTAGAAAAACACACTTTAAAAGATCTGAAAAAGATCCGAAAACGCTAAATGGCAAATGATACCATAACAATTTTATAGAATTATAACAAAAACTACCAGCAGAGAACAAAGTGAAATTAAAAACAAAAGCTTTCCTGGTGAAAAAACTAAATGTCACACTAAACAAAAAAGAAAAAAAGTAATGTAGAAAAATACATGATTAAATAAGACGTTCAGGAGTTAAAGGCCTAATACGTAACCAGTTGACTGAGTGAGTCGTTGCTGCTACACTGCAGCACTGATCACGTCCCACACCCAGACTTTTACTCTCGACTGGTTGGAATCTGGCCAACATACCTGTTAAAAGATGTATTTGTTTAAAAGCTCCTCCTTAAGTGTCTGATATTAAGACTGTTTTACTTAATCTGAAACATTTCATGTGTTTACAGTGTAGTTAAGCTTTTTAAAGAGCAGGAGGGATGAAATATTTTTTAAAGCTTTAAACTTTTATATTTTGTTGGAATTATTTTTGCATTAGATTTGCAGTTATTTCTTCTTCGTCTTGTTTCTCCTTTGGTCAGGCTGGTTTTTCCTGTGCTGCATTAAGCTGAAACATCCGTGCCAGATCCTTCACCTGAAACATATTAAAACATTTTTTTAACCAAATTATTGTAAATGTTACACTCTTTGTATCCTCAGTGGTCTCGCAGCATTCTGGATCAGCCTTCACACCAGCTGATGACAACCAGAACATGGATGGTCTTTGCATCTTGGTGAGATCTTCAGGTACTTATTTAGTGGGTTCCCCATTGCATGTGAATACTGTAGGTCCATAATGGGTCAGCGAGGTTGTGGTGGTTTATCATCGTGGTAACTGTGTATCCATGACATGGGGTCTGTGTGAACGGGTGTGAGAAGTCTTCCACTCACCTAAAGGATTATTAGGAACACCATACTAATAAGGTGTTTGACCCCCTTTCGCCTTCAGAACTGCCTTAATTCTACGTGGCATTGATTCAACAAGGTGCTGAAAGCATTCTTTAGAAATATTGGCCCATATTGATAGGATAGCATCTTGCAGTTGATGGAGATTTATGGGATGCACATCCAGGACACGAAGCTCCCGTTCCACCACATCCCAAAGATGCTCTATTGGGTTGAGATTTGGGGACTGTGGGGGCCATTGTAGTACAGTGAACTCATTGTCATGTTCAAGAAGCCAGTTTGAAATGATTGGAGCTTTATGACATGGTGCATTATCCTGCTGGAAGTAGCCATCAGAGGATGGGTACATGGTGGTCATGAAGGGATGGACATGGTCAGAAACAATGCTCAGGTAGCCCGTGGCATTTAAACGATGTCCAATTGGCACTAAGGGGCCTAAAGTGTGCCAAGAAAACATCCCCCACACCATTACACCACCACCACCAGCCTGCACAGTGGTAACAAGGCACAATGGATCCATATTCTCATTCTGGTTACGCCAAATTCTGACTCTACCATTTGAATGTCTCAACAGAAATCAAGACTCATCAGACCAGGCAACATATTTTCCAGTCGTCAACTGTCATATTTTGGGGAGCTCGTGCAAATTGTGGCCTCTTTTTCCTATTTGTAGTGGAGATGAGTGGTACTCGGTGGGGTCTTCTGCTGTTGTAGCCCATCTGCCTCAAGGTTGTGCGTGTTGTGGCTTCATAAATGCTTTGCTGCATTCCTCGGTTGTAATGAGTGGTTATTTCAGTCAAAGTTGCTCTTCTATCAGCTTGAATCAGTCGGCCCATTCTCCTCTGACCTCTAGCATCAACAAGGTATTTTTACCCACAGGACTGCCGCATACTGGACGTTTTTCCCTTTTCACAACATTCTTTGTAAACCCTAGAAATGGTTGTGCGTGAAAATCCCAGTAACTGAGCAGATTGTGAAATACTCAGACCGGCCCGTCTGGCACCAACAACCATGCTATGCTCAAATTGCTTAAATCACCTTTCTTTCCAATTCTGACATTCAGTTTGGAGTTCAGGCGATTGTCTTGACCAGGACCACACCCCTAAATGCATTCAAGCAACTGCCATGTTATTGGTTGACTAGATATTAAGGAGATTTGAGACATTAAGGAGAAACTGAACAGGTAATCCTAATAATACTTTAGGTAAGTTTATGCCGTGTTGGAATTTCTTAAAATTTTGGTTTCATTATAACAAAAATCAGCTTGATGAAGCAGGATGTATCACAGAATAAAAAGATCCGACGTTCCTACCTTCAAACCAGAGGAGAAACCTGAGAGCTGTGAGGTCTTGTATGCTGCAGGAAAAAAAAAAATCATTACATTAAAATATATATTCTTTAAAGTTCAGCTTAATGACCTAAAAAACATACATGATGTTTGCTGCTCCTCTGTTGAAACATTTGATGTTGTAGGACTGGATTTGGTTGCAGCAGTTGTTGGATCTGGTAACTTGTGTCAGAAAACAGGGAGAAATATTTATAACAGCAGAAGCATCCAGAAATAAAACTGCAGTTTGGGTTCATTTGCTCAAAATACAAGAATTATCGTTGTAGAATAATCGAGGATGTTGTTACTTAAGAGTTCCTTTGACTTTTTTTGCCTTGTTCTCTCACTATTTTCTCTTCGCTGGCCTTTCAAGAGTTGTTCAATTGTCTATAACTAATTAAAGTAATATGGTAAAGATACTGTTAATTATCTTCCCTGATCTCAGTTTATTTTTTTAATTCCTATTTCTTTGAAAGAGGTTAACAGTTTTTGTTTTTTATCAGAAGATGCAGATTTGGTCTTCTCAATTCAAAGAACATTGATTAAATTAAATAAAAACAGATCCAGTCGTTCACTTCAAAATGTCCAAAATATCCCTTTAATAAGACATGAAACATATCTGTGATGCACCTGGGTCATTTTCAGTTCCTGTCGCGCTTCCCTTGGTTGAACCGCTGCTTCCTGGACTGTCGAGGATAAAAACCTTTGAGCAAGAATCTTTACCTAAAAAAATATCAAGCGGTCAAGTTAAACCAGCCAATAATTTTGAGTCATCTAAGGATAAAGCCACCTTAGGAGAAGCTGCGAGGTACAATGCGGAAACAAGTTAATAACCAATAAATATATTTTAAACTAGATGATGTTTTCCCTCAGAGTGAGATGAACAGATGGATCTAATACCTGGGATAGTTTGTGTTGTTCTCCATGGCTGGGCTTCTTCTGCAGGTAAGTTGCTGTTTCATGCACTGAAAACATCTGAGCCAGTTCCTTCACCTGAAATATGTTTCATATAAATATCACACTAAAACTTTATGCTTTATTCTTTAAGAATCAACTGTACCTTCATGCTGGTGGATGAATCAGCTCTTAACGCTGCAGAAAACACCAACAGTTTCATTATTATTTTTGATTATTTAAAAAAAGTCATTTATGTGTAAACACAGTGATACATACATGATGGAGGAGTGTCTGTCCTCGTGACCGTTTTGGGTGTTTCTGTGTTTATCAGGTTCTGTCACGAGGAGAGAACAAATGCAGTTCCATGTAAATCCTGATCACTCGGCTGTTTTGGTTAAATGAAAGTCACAGATTCTCCTACAACTTGTTCTGGTCTTTATTTACTGACTTCAGCCATTGAGGATGTTTTTGTTTAACAAACTATGACATGATGAAATCTGCTTTGTGTTTTGTTGAAAGAATTTTAGAACCTGGTTAAGACCAGCTCATTTTATTATGTCCTGATGTGTAATGGTGCGTTCACACCGCCCAGCGCGTCCAGGCAGCAGGGCAGCTAGATTACATGTAAAGTCTATGGTACTAAGCAGCAGGTGGGCGTCAAGCTGCGTCCACGCAGCTGCTGCTCGGACGGTCCGTCAAGGCGTCGGGGCAGCTGCTGCTTGAAGTTGGGAAAATTAAACTTTGGGGCAGCAGACGCGGGGCAGCAACCAATCAGCGACTCTTTTCATTGATTACGTCATCAACAGCCAGATCTCCCAAACATTTAAATTCATTTCAAAATGGAGGAGAAACCGATCATCACTTAGTAACCACCACGAACTCTATGACCCGTCTTCGTATTTTTATAAGGACAAGAAGAGATCGGACCTTATCTGGAGGAAGATATCGGAGGGCCAGGTAAACAGTTTCATACTTTATTTAATGAAACTCAGATCGTCTCAATGAGGTGTATCCACAACCTCCACAAATGCGCCCGACGACAACGTTGTATAGCTTTATTTATTAAATAAATCCAAGACACTCTCTCGACATGATCCGTCATGTTGTAAATAACTATAACAACAGAGAAATCCCCCGCCCGCCTGTGATGTAATAAAGTTATGCGCTGACACGGACTGTGCAAGCAGCTGTGTTTTTATTTAAGTGGCAACTTTCGTCCGTTTGAGCGTTTTGCTGCCTGGACGCGCTGGGCGGCGTGAACGCCTCATTAGATGTTGAAAGATTGAATCCTTTCTCTATACTATTCTATTTAAACTACATTAACCCTCCATAGGGGACCCTTCAGGGGTCCACCCTGAAGAGCTGGAGGAGGTCAGGGACAAGGATGCCTGGGAGTACGGACGGACGGACTTACTGTTACCTGCATCAGTCTCTGTTCCTCCTCCTGCTTCTTCTTTGATTGGACTGCAGTTTCCGGGGCGGTCAAGAACCTTTGAGCAAAAATCTTCACCTGAAAGCATTTTAAACATCCAAATCCAAAAAATATTAGAACATTTTATTCAACAATGAAGCTCAGACACAAAAGCATGATAGGTAAATACAACAGAAAATATATTACGACTTATTATCTGACACTACAGGAAGAGGTTTACTACCTGTGAGAGTCTGCGGTTCTCTGTGACTTTCTCCTTCGGTTGAGCAGCATGTTCTTGGGCTGCAAAGACTGTAAACCTCCAAGCCAGGTCTTTCACCTGAAATCAGTTTAAAATCCAGACTTAGAGATGAATTTATTGTTACTAAGTTCCTTTTCAGAACTTTAAGCTAAGTCAGTGTTTACAGTTTGTACCAAAATTAATCAGGGATGTTAAAGACCTTTAAGCCAGTGGTGAAATCAGGCTGCGCAGCTTTAATCCCTACAGAGAACAGAAACAAACAAACGTCTTTATTTTGTCAGTTTTTAGAATTAAATACTTTTTGTACAACTGCACTGAAACGTACAGGAAGTTGGAACTTGTTCCGGTGAAATTTCAGCTGTTGTTGGTTTTATCTGATGGATGGTACTTTTATAATCTGTGACCTTCTGCTAAAAAAAAAAAAAAAAAACATCAGTTCAAACATCCTCCACAATATAGTGTCAAACCACTATATTAAAACAAATGCAAATGAATAATCAACCTGATCAGAAAGAAAGAAAGAAAGAAAGAAAGAAAGAAAGAAAGAAAGAAAGAAAGAAAGAAAGAAAGAAAGAAAGAAAGAAAGAAAGAAAGAAAGAAAGAAAGAAAGAAAGAAAGAAAGAAAGAAAGAAAACAAATCGATAAAAATTAAACAAAAAACAAAACAAATTCAATTAAATTAAACAAAAACAAATAAATAAACAAACAAATAAATAAATTAAGTTGCCACCTCGCAGTCAGTCTCTTCTGGTTTGATAACATTTATTTTTACACTTTGGGTTTCGTTGTTTCTCAGCAGAATATTCTGGACTTCTTTTAACACACATTCAGACTTTTTTGTCTCAGCTGTTGATAACTGTAAGTTGGTCTTCTCAGGTGAGACCACAGGTCGAGGTGCTGAGGGTTTGCTAACTGATGTATTTTCCTAGAAAAATGAAAAACACATTTATATAGTGGATTTTTAGATTTTATCATCATCATCATCATCAATTTATTTATAAAGCACATTTAAAAACTGCAGTGACGCAGACCAAAGTGCTGTACACAAATAAAAACAACAAATACAGAGATAAAAATAAACATACAATAAAAACAAACATAAAAACAATAAAATAAGGTCAGCAAGGGTTTAGACTGCCCCAACAGAGTTGGCCTGAGAATAAAAGTAAGTCTTTAAACGTATCTCAAAAATACTAAGAGATGGGGCGAGTCTGACCGTCAGGGGGAGCTGGTTCCATAAACTAGGGGCGCAAACTGAGAACACCCGCTCACCGCGGGCCTTATAGCGGGCTGGACGGACCTGCAGCAAGTGCTACTCAGAGGACCTCAGGGAACGCCTCGGGACATAGGGACAGTGAAGCTGCGCCAAGTAGGGTGGCCCGAGCGCATGCAAGGATTTAAAAGCAAATAAAAGGTTCTTAAATTTAATCCGATAGCAGATTGGCAGCCAGTGCAGATTAGCCAGTACAGGAGTGATATGTTGCTTCAAAGTAGTCCCAGTTAAAAATCGTGCAGCAGCATTTTGTACTAACTGGAGACGAACTATTGCGGATGAAGGAGCACCATATAACAGAGAGTTGGCATAATCAAGGCGTGATGTCACAAATGCATGGATGACTGAGTGAAGATCTTTTCTCCTCAAAATGGGTTTTAGCTTGGTCAGCCATTTTATATTTTTGATTACATACATTTGTCTAACAGTGTTGTTAGAAATGATGCTTTACCTTCTCTGCAGCTTCTTTTGTGTTTCTTGGTTTTTTGACAAAGTCTTGTGGCACTTTAAAAACTGTAAAGAAACAAAAATCATCATATATGTGATTGTGTGTGTTTTTACGTTGAGAGAATTAACATTTGCACGTACGTGACTGGCTGTCCTCCACAACTCGAGCTGTTGCTGGTGATTTCAGGCTCGATGACGTCATCACACTCTGACAACAAAGTGTCAAATCTCAATTTCTTATTTTAAAACTAATTCACATTAATTCTAAAATCAAAAAGTCCTTTTTCAGTTTTTATCACAAGTGATTACAATCAGATATAAGGTTTAAATAATGGAAATATACGTGATTGAGCAGACTTAACAACTGTATTTATCATACCTATTGCACACAATTAGTGCAGAAAATCATCATAAATTGTCTTCTTTTGTCCAACAAAAAGCAAAGCACACATAAGTAACACAATAAGTTTTAGCTCATCTACCTGCAGGTCAGAGGAGAAATCCACAAGCTCAGTGATTGACTTTAAAGAGTGATTCTTCTTGGAGTTCTCCAGAGCTGTAACTTCTATCATGTCAAAAAATATGTATTTTTTAAATAAAAACTTTTTGAAACAAATAAAATTTAGTTTTGAACAAGTCATTCATACGTGATCTGGGTTCTTTCTTAATTCTGGTAGCTGTTGTTGCAAAGTTATTACAGCTGTAAAGATCCTGATAGTCCTCAACTCCATCGCTGTCTCTGTTCTAAAGGCAAAAAGTCTTTAGAATATTACTTATGCAAAGAAAAGGTTACATATTTGATCCACTGGAGTACCAGGTGCTTCTGGCTGTAATGATCATACTTATTGCACAGTTATGACAGAAAATGTCATAAAGTTTTATCTTTTGTCCAACAATAAGCAAAACAAAAAGTAGCTGAGACTCTCACTGCTGGCATGAAAACATGATTGGAGTTTTTTTGTGTAAAACTGACTCTTCCGTGTCAGCGAGCGTTACTTTTGAGGCATCTGTTAGGTCTTGGGGTGACTGATTATGATTTATGGGAGTATTGTTTTCTTGTAGCGGTTTTTTCCAGTTTATCTGTGATTTTGTGTTTGGTTTTCCTTTCCACTAATAACTCTGTTCTGTGTAGTCATGTCTCATGTTAGGCTTTAATGTTTGGTTTCACCCCACTTCCTGTCGTGCTTTTATTTTGATATCCTTGTGCTCTCTGTTTCCCTTGTGTCTCTCACCAGCTTGATCTATCCCTGTCTCCTCAGCTGTGTCCTGTTATGTCTCGTTAGCCCTTTGTTGGTATAAAGGCTGCACTTTGAGTTTCCTCCTTTGTCTGGTGCTCGTCAGAGATTCCCCGTGTGTCTCACCGTTGGACTTTTATCTCCTCCTTGCTCCCATCTCCCACAGTAAGTTTGTTTTCTCATTAGCTACGTTTACATGGGCACATTTAATCGGAATAAACGCCCAATCGGAAAAAAAATATGTCATGTAAACATGTCAACCAGAATGTTTTGATCCGATGCAGCCTGATCCGAAAGAAATTTACTTCCGATCGAGAGGGGTGGTTTTGTCCGATCTTCATTTGGATAGACGTGCATGTACACACCCATTCAGAATGAAAGGGTGAAAAAAGCCCTTTGCGCATGCGTACAACTTCAGCGTGACGTCTTTCCGCTTTCGCAGACCCAAGTAGAAAACATGGCAGGAAGTAAACAGAAGTGGTCTGCTGGTGTAGTCATCCTGTCATCCTGCTCTCCTCTCCTGTGGCGGAGGAGCAGTAGCAATATGTATTCAGCCTCTAGCTTGGTTAATGCGACCAGTAAAAACCCAAACATAAAGGTAATCACCCGCAGAGGGTCCATATTGGGGAAAACGTGAGTCAGATCGAGCACACGATGGGGCGGGAAAGACGTGCAGAAAGGACGGAGTTTGTTTACTTTTTTTTCAACTCGTTGTGCGCATGCTAAACTCATTTAACCTGATTGAGTGCTTGGTGCATGTGTACTCATGACATGATCAGATCATTTCAGTTAGTGTCCATGTAAACAGGGATTTGGGAATTCAGATCGACCAAGATTTTAATCAGATTGGGGAAATTTGGCGCATGTAAACGTAGCTACTGTTTGCTGCCCCGTCAGCCTGTTTATTATTATTATTATTATTATTATTATTATTATTATTATTAAAGTGTTTAATTTAGCTCCTGGCTCCTGCATTTGGGTCCAACACTTACAACACAGATCGTGACAGAATCATGAAACCCTGTTGTAAAGCTCATTGATCCTTTAAAACAGAAGAACATAAAGGTTGAACCTGTTGGAGTTTTTCATTCCCATCGTCTTTTAACTGAATTACAGTTTCTTTGGCTCCCTCCTCTGGATTTATCGTGAACAACGGTAAATCCTTCTCAGGTGGGAGCTCAGATAAAGATGGTCTGTGTTTGCTGACTGAACCGTTCATCTGAAAGTTAGTAGAGTATTGAATTATCACAGTGAACAACAGCAACATTATATTGATATGTTGATGATTTACCTGTTCGACAGCAGCTGGGTATGAGTCTGGTGGAGATGGAAAATCTGTTCATAAAAAAGAGAGTCAGTTCGTCTTTTTCCTGACTGCTAACTCAACTCCAATGTCCTCTGAAGAATCATGTTGTACATACGAGACTCGTGCTCCTCCGTAACTGCAGATGTATTTAGTGAGCAGACCAAACTCTTTGGTGATACAGCCACATTCTGGGGAAAACAAGACATGCAATCAGAGAATCTCAGGTTCAAATTTCAGTTTATGTATATACTATTTGAATGAATGAAGGACATTTATTGTCATTATACAAGTGAGCACAAGTACAACGAAAATAACTTTGGAGACATATTTTCACTCTCACTCTCCTGAGACAGCCACTGGGGGAGCAAGGTGAGAGTATTTAAAGAGGCCCTTCCATTAAAAACGTTTTTTCTAGGTTTCTGTTGAATATTTTAGCTCCACAGGTGTTCTTACCTTCATAGTGGGTGTGAAAACAGGTCAACAACTTCTCTTTCAGTTTTTATCTCTCAAACTACGCATGTGGTGATAAAAACTCGAGTTCTCCTGAGTCTGAATGGCCCGTATCTGTTTCGTCGCAACTCTTTTGTTCATTAGTTTTCAGCAGCTCCTGCAGCTGAAACCACACCTAGCATGTGGCTCACTAAAATGCTGTAGCATAATGTAGCAAACAGGAAGACACAACATCTGACGTTGCCATGCACAGTGGGGCAGGAAACAGTATTCTTTGCTCTCATAGGCTAGTTTGTTAGCCAATCAGAGTCCAGCAAATTCTAACAATGAATATGAACGAGCTGCTGCAGAACCAGATGGAACCACACGAATTTTAACACAGACAAATTGAAAGGTCTGTTAATCAGTGTTTCCTGACGTTTTTTAGATATAAAATGTTTCATATTACAGGTTAATACTTGAGAAATAACCACAAAGTCCTGAAATGTGTATGAAATGGCCTCTTTAAGATACACATACATATACGTATAAACTTATACAGTATATAGGAACCAGAAAGCACAGTGACCACAGTTATATAAGGATAAAGAGGACAAAAATAAAATTCCCTCATGCAGCGCCCTCTTGTGGCGCTGTTTGAGATTTAAAAAAAAAACCTCAGCGGGGAACAGATATGACGTAACACAGTGATGTCATTTCATTAATATGCCATTATTGTGATTAAAATGAAATGGTACTAATCACATCTAACTGGCAGAACTTTTTCATTCCATTTAAGTCAGTATTCCTCAGCAGAAACTCTTCACCCCCCCCGCCCCAAACAAAAACATGCTTTACCTCAGTGGTTGGTTCTGCTGGTCTCACGTCTCTCAACTTTTCTTCTCTAATCTTGTTCTTTTGTTGAAAATAATTCTGAATTTCTTGTAGCAGCTGAGATGAATTTCCTTCTTGCTTCTCAGACAACGACACTGAATCCTTCTTTGGTGGGACCACAGGTGGAGCTGGTAGCTGCTCCCCAACAGACATGTTTACCTCAAAAGATGCCATTCGATTTAAACATTTTTAAACACTTAGCAGTAATCACTAGTGGATTTGATCTTCTCCACTTTATCTGAAAAGGCTGTTAAACACCAATACAGGCTCAGAAACAGTTAATACATCTGTTGATCTTCCAAATGTTTCTCCCGATTTGAAAACTGGTTCTGGGTGTGAGATTATTTTTTTTTTAATCTAAAAATAATACCCACCTAGCTAATGTAATGTTACTTCTACAAAGGATTGAGTATGTGCAAAATGTTAAAGAATAAAAAGAAAAATGGTTTAAAATACTAAATGTTACCAGAGTCAATGCTTGATCCCTTTGCTGTGGTCGGACTGTTGATATAGCACAAGGATCGCTGCTGTGAAATATTTTATCCTGAAACAAAAAGCAGAGAAGGTTCGTCTTCAAACATTCTGGTCCAATTTTGAAGGTTATTCTTTTTAGCTAATCGAATCTACCTGCAGGCCAGAGGAGAAATCCACAAGCTCAGTGATTGACTTTAGAGAGTGATTCTTTGTGGAGTTCTCCAGAGCTGTAACTTCTATCATGTAAAAAAAAATATCAATTTTTTAAATAAAAACTTTTTGAAACAAATAAAACTTTATTTTGAACAAGTCATTCATACTTGATCTGGGTTCTTTCTTAATTCTGGTAGCTGTTGTTGCAAAGTTATTACAGCTGTAAAGATCCTGATAGTCCTCAACTCCATCGCTGTCTCTGTTCTAAAGGCAAAAAGTCTTTACAATATTACTTATGCAAAGAAAAGGTTACATATTTGATCCACTGGAGTACCAGGTGCTTCTGGCTCAGCTTCAGCTGTGGAAGGGGGGTGCAGTCCTCTTGCTCACGGCCTGAATTTGTTTGTATTGCGGAGCATCGTGGAACTGAAGGAGACACACAGAAGAAGAACACAATCAGATCACTGTGGAAAATCTGGTTCTGTCAGTTTGTACTTGTACTGGACTTTGACTTCACACATACAGGACTTGTACTCCTTCCTCCCGGCTGTTGCTGCTTCAGAGTTGATGGAGCTGCTTGCTCTTGATGTTTCTGGCAAATTCTGTCAGGTTAAAGTGGAAAGTTCAAAGTAAGAAAAACTAGTTTCACTTTCCCTCAACCTGAAGTCTGATCCTTCCCTCCAAGTGCTCGTCTTAGATCATCTACCTGCTGTTTTATAATCGCTCTCTTCGCTGAAGGATGTTTCTTTCCTTCCATTTCCTTCTTCCAGCGATCTCTCCAGATATGCNTGCTCTGTCTTGGGGATTCTTGCACCTTTGGGTGTACAACCATTCTTCCCTTGGTGAATTCTCAACCCCCGGTAAGTTGTCTTATTGGTCCAGCCACAGTAACAGACCTGGAGACTCGGATCTGAAATGTGGTTTATGTTTAAAACACAAATCAAGAATCAAGTAAATACATGTTTGAATCATTTTCTTTCATCCTGAAGTGAATCGTTTTGAGAAGCTCACCAGTCTCAATGTGATCATCTAGCTTGGGGCTCATTTGAACAACCAGGTCGTTCTGTTCAGGCTCTGCAACCCTCAGACCAGTTGGAGTACATCCCATCCTTCTCTGGTGGATCTTCAGGCCCTGGTCGCTCGTCACTTTGGACCAGCCGCAATGACAAAGCTGGAGACTCATATCTGCTCTCTGTAGAAGATCCATCACCAAAACTTACCACTGCTGTTACAGACGATGCTGCAGTTCAATCTGATAGAACTTTACTGTTTGTTGAAGAATATTAAGGAAAACAAGAAACTGCTAAAAACTAGACAGTCTGATACTGGAATATGGAACCGACCTTATTGCTTTCTATTTTGCTTCATATTACTCAGATTTTCTGCTTTTTTTAAAGTGCTCTTTATCAATAGTTCTTCAGATTTTCTGAAGATATTTCAAAATTGTTTTATTTCGCTTGTTATTAGTTTATTCATTGTATCTGATCAGTTTTCATATTTTTTAGGTATTTTCAGTGTCCTGCATGTCATTCAAGCCTATAAAAACCTAACTAAAGGGATGAAGCAGCACTGAATCTACAGTACATGAACAGGATCTTTGTTAGAAAGACCGTATATCACTTCACTAACAGCATGTTACACAAACATATTCAGGGTTTTTCCTGCTCAAATTGAGGCAGAGGTGGTACCATCCTGACCATGTGCCAGCACATGCATACTATGTGCATTCAGCTACCTCACACGCAAAATGTTTTTTAGTTAAGCGTTCTAATTAGGGATGCATCGATACTGGTATCCGCCCCGATACCGTCTAATGTACATGTATCAGTTAAAGTTAACAGATACCATGAACTGATACTTAAAATATGATAAATCTGCAATAAAGTCATTAAAAATGGTTTGTTTTTCTCTTTAAATCTTAGTTTTATGGTCATTTCATATTTTACATCTGTTAATTTGTCTTAGTTATGTTTAGTTAGTTAAGTCTGGTGCCTTTAGTCTCTTAAAGAAAGGTATAAGGTGGAAGTTGATTAATTCACCAACAGAATAATAAATTGAATCAGCCACTGGCTCGGTGTTTTTGAGATCTGGAAAAAATACCAAAAAAATAATGTTTGAAAATAATGTTTTAAAAAATAAATCATGTACACGTTGACTTTGTGTTGTTATGCTCTTAATGACTTGGAAACAGACTAATGTACCGTCACTTCGCCGACTCTTCCTGTCCTGCATTCTGACCCTCGCCAGTCTCTGCCTTGGAACTACATTCAGACCTGATATAATTTTCACATCTTGTCACAACCATGAATTTAACTGCTTCATTGTCTGCACTGTTTCACCTAGAATCCTGACTCCTCCTCGCGAGGTCGCTTTATAAAGTAGTGGTTGATTTTCCCAGCCATATCTGAAATGCTAAAAACCGTTAACGTTACTCTGATATGGAGGATGGATACAAAGAAAATCAGGGGAAATCAGGATGCGGATAGCACCAACTAGCGGGAAAAGCTATTTTTGATCTTCTTTTTCTGCAGCTGTTTTAGCCTTTTCCAGTGCACCACTGCTGACACAGCGCCCCTCTAGTGGTGCAACGCTGCAACTGCAGTTAAAATAACATCCATATAGCTGGAGGCAGAGTGAAATCAGGCTGGGGCGGCACAAAGCTAGCTGGAGGCGGCAAATTTGAACGCAGGAAAAACCCTGATATTGGTTTAGTTTCCTTAGATGAACCTATAAAAACTGCAGAACATGATGATCATTCCATTGGTGTAAAACACTGAGGAGAAAAGACAGAAGTTTGGCCGTGGTCTAATGAGGGAGGAGGTTGTCCTCTGATCAAGAGGTTTGTGGTTCGATCCCCGGTCACGGTAAGCCATGCATCAAAGTATCCCTGGGCAAGATACTGAACCCCAAACTGCCCCCTGTGTGTTGTAATAAAGGCAGTCTTTTGCTCCCCGCTTGGGGGTGGGTTAAATGCAGAGAATGAATTTCCCCTTTCCCCAAGAGGGATCAAAATATCCCAAAAAAATCAAAATCCAAAGAACTGAGCCAAGTCCAAGTGGGAAACTTTTCCTTCAAAATCAGAAGAAAAAGTGTATAAAATCATTATTATATCTAGTTTACAATAAACTTCCATATGTAAAACATGATGGAGACTGTGTTATGGTCTAGGACTGAAAACTCTGAATGTGTAATACACAAAAACTGGAACCTTTTAAAAAATACAAACATGATGGAATAATCTTTTATAGAATAAAACCACAACATAGAAAGTAATGATAGACAGTGAGTCTGCTGAACGAGATCTGCACATGAATTAAACGGTGTGGAACCAACACAGGCAAATATTACTGCTGCCAATCAACACAGCCAGAATATCTACTCCAATAAAATAAGAACGTGGAGCTAATTATTGTTCTGCTGAACGTTCTTTCACTCCTTACCTCCACGTTGTGTGTTCTGCTCTCTGCAGAATGATCCTGCTCATATTCTTAAGTTGTTTTAGATGAATAAGCTCCTTTCATTTTAAGCCATCTGTTCTTTAATTGCGGTTCAGATTTCAGCAAAATTATTTTCAATTTTCAAGAAAAAACTTTGGAAATAAGCAGCAGCCACTGAACTTTACACATTAAACTGTACATTGATTTTTCAACGGAACCAAGTCGTTTACCTTGTTAAACAGGTTTTGCGCGCGCATTTCGAATGCCCATTGTCTACTACATATGAATAAAACCATTATTTACTGCTGAATAAAGTGCAACTTATAATAACTGTCTTATATTCACCAGCATTTTAAATCATGCACTTTCTGTCGTGATTTAAATAAAATAAAACCCTTAATTCTACTGCTTTTAAACCAAGACGCACGTGAGATCCTGTTTCAGATCCTCTTGTGTGGTTGGTAGCAGCCTTCCAGGATCTTTATGGAGTTTGCATGTTCTCCCCGCGTGCATGTGTGAGTTTCCTCCCGCAGACTAAAACACAAGAGGTTAATTAGCAGCTCTTAGTTGTCCCTAGGTGTGTGAGTGGTTGTCTGGTCCTGTTATGGACTGGTTAGCTGTCCAGGTGTGACCCCGCCTCTTTTCTAATGACTGGTGGACACAGCCACCAGCTCTGACTGACTGACTGTGGATCTGCATGATTGAACTCGCCCTCTGTACCAACTCGCCTCATTAAGTACCTGAAACTGAACGATGTTAGTAGAAAAGTCGGTGTTTACTCACCTTCTAACCTCCTCCGCTGCTGAGAACAATAAAACACGTGTGTCTGCGGTGATGTCGCGTCTCTGTCTTCTCAACTGGAATTAGATGAGCTTCAAAACCTCCGCGCGAGAGACACTGAATGCGTGCGGGAGATGAAATGTGCGCGCTCGGATGGCTGAAGCTGCGCGAGCGTGTCCCCAACAGTACGCAGATCGGGGCGGAGCGCAACGTGGGCGGTGTCAAGCCCCGACCCGCTACTCCGAGTGTTTAACCTCTCGCTTTGAAGCGAATTCCGTTACTTTCATTTTCATTTCTTCTGTAAAGAAGTAGTACAGGTTGTAATAATGACCTGCGCCCACTAGGGGGCGATACTGTGATATAAATATGATAGTAGTACTGCATAGAGTCAGTCACTCAGTTAAGACTGCTGGACTGAACGGTCTGGTCTCTTTACCCTGGAACAATGCAGGTCATAAGGTCACAGCAGACAGATGTTGTTCATCATGTTTAAGAAGTGCGTCTGATCCATTCTGACTTCTGTTTAACATCTTTAGACAACATTTAGATTCTGCAGGGAGAATATCAGATGTAAAAAGAGTCCAGGGGCTCGTTGGATCTGATGTGTTTGTCCCACTGCAGGAATGTTAGGAGAACCACATGTTCCTGTAAGCAAGAGGGACTTCTTCAGGTGAAGGTTCTCTGTCATCCAGGTTCTCCTGGCAGGTTCAGAAACACAAATGGACTCTTTGTCCTCTTTTGTTTCTCACATCTGAGCTTTAATAGTTCAAATGAAAAGTGTAAAGTTTCCATCTTTTAAGTTGAAGCAAGTGAGCAGGATCAAAGACCCCCCACCCCCATTGAAACTCTTCAATATGTCAATAATCAAAGAAAATGTCTATTTTTTCTTTTTTTAACCTAAAAGGGGAAATAAAAAAAATTCCAAAATGTTTAGCACTCAGGACAGTGAACATATTATATACAAGATCTCAGTAAAGGTGGCAAATTAGAAATAAAAGTCAAAGACATCAAAAAGAACCATTTTATTAAGATTTTGAGCTGTAAAACAAGATTTTTGGGTAACATTCTGTCCAAAGTACTTACAGTCTGTTTCATTGGAGTGATTAATATATGTGGGTGAAATTAATTAAATTCTAACAGAATTAGAAAGTTTTATTATTATTAATATTATTATTATTATTGCCACATTTTGAGCAGGTCCACAACATTATGACATTGCTGCAGTTCTTTGTGCAAAGATATGATAGATAAGCACTTCTAAGCATGCAACAAATAAACATACAAAAGAAAAAGAAATGGAATGAACATATTAATATATACAAGACTGCAGTTGATGATTAGTACAAAAAAAAAAGCGGAACATTAAAGATGGTAAAGAGGATTTTGTAGCTATGATCGCAGATCTTCTTAGATGTCAAATTTACTTTAAAATTATTTTATCAACTTGTAGCAGTTTACAAAAGAAAAAGTTATAATATTCAAAAATCATAGACCTGGTGGGGTTTAAAATAAATTAGCCAATAGATAACAAACCCGTTTTGTTATCTACTGGCTACTAGATTGTCAGTCACACTTCTTACATACTTACAATGTGCAGTTTGCGTAGGCCTCAGGTTTCACAGGGATTCTCCATGAACCAGCACTGCTGCTACTAGCAATTCAGGACTAGCAGCACTTGTACTGCTAAGAGTAACAACAAACAGACTTTTACCATTGATGTGTCCGACATGCTAAAATGCATGCGCACTATTTGAAAAACAACAAACAGCCGCTGAGCTTCTCATTTGGGGCAAAATCCTCTTTACCACCTTTAAGTTATTAAGCATTAAGTCAAACCCTAACTAGAAACTCCTTAGTTGAAAGTCTGTCTTCATAAGTGAAATTTGTTGAAGCGACCTATTTTTTAAATAACTTCTCTGGAGTCCAGAACTTACCCTAAACCTTTAACAAACAGAACTGGGTTTTGGCGCACTAAAATTCCACATTCTGGCTAAAATAAAATGGAGCAGAGATCTTTTCAAACTTTACAGATTTTAGATTCTTTCTCAGAGGAAATAACCAGAGGCTCAGAGTTTTTCTCATCCTGGATCATGTGTGGACTGAAATATGGATAAAGATCATCTTTGAACGAACAGTTATTGAAGGTGTAGATATGAGATTCAGCTGTTACGTCATAGAAGGAGACAAGACCTTCATCATAGTCCACAAACACCCCAACTTTGTTTGGTTTTTCTCTCAGGGAAAGGCCAACAGGTGGTGCTGTCATGGCTGCGTAGTTCTCCTCATCATAATGTACCAAAACCCAGTAACCATCATCAGGACTCAGCGTTAGATTCCCCTTGCGATTGGCTCCTCCTCTGGCCACACCCAGATCCCACCCAGTCTTGTTCCTGACCTCCACCTCCCAGTATGACCTCCCAGAGGTCAAACTGTTGCATCCTACGACACTACCAAACAGATCATATCTCTCAGGAACATCAGCTACATTCTGGTCTTCTCCTCCATCTTTTACTTCTTTTCCATCATCAGAAAGAACAAGGCGTTGGTGTGAAGTGTTTGGATCCAATGTAACATCAACTGTAAACCCCAAAATGGAGACCATCTATGAGTTAAACACTTTTTAAGAGATAATGATGTGAAACAGTCAAATATAGGACCTACCTGTAAACTTTAAGAGTCTCTTAAGTTCTGCAAAGTGAAGATGAGGTTTAGACCAATCAACTTGACCTTTTATACTTGGGGTGTTTCTCAATGCAAAGGAACGTCGCCTTGATGCCTTGGTCCCGCCCTGGTTGCCTAGGAGATACGTCAACAGGAACCGCCAAGGTGTGTTCCAATGTTAATTTTCTACGAAGGCATGCGTCCTCTGTTCGCCTGCCGTTTAGCTAACTTACCAAGGATACTTAGGATGTGCCTTGATGCCTTCTCTCGGTCAAAAATTTCCCAGAATAAAGCACAGTATTTTCAAAAAGATGGCGGATCAGGAGCCGGCAGAAGCTACTTCAAAGGCAAATTTCCAGTTTAAATGTCAATAAATTAATTGTAATTAATTTACAATTGTTATTTAATTAATTTCGGGCTTATATCTAAGAAGTTTTTTTTAGATCTAAAGCAGTTATATGGTTGGTTAGTTGCTTTGTAGTTGCAGCTTCAGTGGCTAGCAGGTATTAACTCACTTACACATTTAATTTAAATTTTATTTTTATTAACATTTCCAGTTCCACGGCTGAAGCAATATATATGCTACGCTACTATGCTACTACGATGGGCAGAAAATAAACAGGGCACATAAGTCGGCAGCTGTGGTCACGTCAGTTAAGTCTGTTCCATTTATCCGTTTTCCTTGACCAAGGAAGTGTCATCGTGCCTTGCCTAGGCGAGGAGCCTTTACATTGAGAAACACCCTTGGACTTTTTAAACCTGGAAGTTCCTTCTTACCAACGGAGGCCAGCTTCTCCAGTTCCTGTTGAACTGCTTCAGCTGCTGTTGTTGTGATTTCTCTCATGCTGCCAAAAGTCAGGGATGTGTCGAGTTCCACCTCTGTCCAGTCTTTCATTTCACCCTGGAGTGAAAGAGATGGGTATCTCTGAAAAACAGGACAAAGGAGATAAACCAACAAATGGTATCACTGAACACAACCTCCAAAGAGTCTATGTGCTTTGTAGAATGTAAATAAAAACAGTATGTAGGGAGCATTTCAGAGAGGTAGAGTCTCTCTGATGTAAAAATGGACTGAGATTCACCAATTTCTGTTTCTAAAAATTGTAGAAACGTTTCAGAAAAATGTCAGTGTAAAATTGCAAATGCTTTTAAGATCCCACCATCTACAGGGAATCTTCTCATCAAAAGGTTCAGAGAATCACCCCCAAATTCCACTACGTGCGCTCCCCTCCGGCACGAACGCCGGATCAAAAATGGTCCCATTGTAGTCAATCAGAGCTATTCGATTCCCTTTTTGCTAGACGCCGGAGGTAGTCCGTAGTCAATGTACAGAAATCACACCGCCCCAACAGGATAGGGAACAAGCACAACCTCCGTTTTATCAAAATAAATCGATAAACAAACACATTTTTTTGTTTCATACACATAGGTATTTTAATCTAACAACTATTATATGTATACATGTTTGCTAACATTTGTGCGTGTTTACACATGAATTGAACACCGTATAATTAAAAAATATATTATTTTGAAAGCCATTTTATCGATCCCTACCCTATACGTGGTTTTGTGTAATAAGCACTATAGCGAGTGACAGATGCAGATGAATGAGGAGCAGCTGATTCTTGAAGTGGAAAAGCACAAGATTCTTTATGACACCACGTATCCTTTTTACAAGGATGTCAATAAATCAAATCCTGCGTATGCATATTCGCGCACCTCAGGTCTTCGCACCGGAGCGGAGCCGATGTAGAGCGGGTGCAGTGTAATATGAGGTCAGAAGCCAGCGGAGGCGGACCGGAGCGGACGTAGGGGTACTTGGGAGTCAGGAAGAGATAAGGTCAAAGGTCAGAACTGGATGCTGGTGATTTGCAAGTCATGAGGAAACATTTAAACAGGCATAATTATCCTGGACATCACTTCATGGAGTCCAACTTTTATTGGAATTGGGGTTGTAGATAAAACTGATCCTGTTCCTTTTAACATTATTTTGTACAAACATAAGAAATTCTTAGACAAACCTCAGAGACACTAAATGTTTGATCTCACCTGTAGGAAGAGGATGTGATCTTCAAACGCAGCTATATTGTCCAGCTCAGAGGTCATGGCTTCGAGAGTTTTGATTTCAGCTTCCAGCTCATCTCTGAGGTCTGCTGCTTCTTTTTCCAGTGATTTCTTCCTGTCATCTAGTGGCTTCAAGGCTTCTGCCTGGGCTTCCTTCAAAATGGTGAGAACAGCTGTAAATGCTGCTTCAATATCCAACCACTCACTCTCAATCTCATCCTGAAAAAAGAAACAATATTGTTAGTTTGCCATTTTAACTGTTTTCATTCTAATCTTGTAAAATGTACTGAGATTTTAATTCTTTATTGCGTCTATAAAAATCCAGTTTTAAACCATGCTAAGATGTTTATTGGACGTTTTTTTAACATGTAAGATACGTTTCATTAAAAAAATAAGATCAACTGGCACTAGCTGCCTAGAATTATGAGACAGTTTCTAGAGACAGAAAATATGCAGCATGGACACAAAGGCCAGCCTCTATTTACTCTGCCAAAGCGTGGAGTGGGGAATAACTGTGCAGGTTTGAAGTGGAGGATTGTGCGCATCATCCCACAGCTGGCTGGACAGAGTCCATCTGTCATACCCTCAAGCTGTGAACCTGGTTTATGGTTTTGTTACAGTCGCAGCCACTAGCAGAACAAATCAAATCCGGGCAGGGGGCGGAGCAAATGACCGGGCCCTTTAAACAGCTAGTGACAAGTTTTACCCAAAATGCACTAGGAGGCAATATCTGTGATTTATTTTTAAATTTGTACGTCATAAAGCTGTGAGAGTGAAAATAAGGCCAGTCATGCAGCACAACATTTTATTCGATATTTTACACATACTCACTAATTTCAGTCAACATTGTAAAGATTTTAGCAACCATGATGCAAACCCGACTGGGTAACCTATATAAACCCTGCATGAATCAGCATGTTGCGTGGAATTACAATCTGTGCCCAGACTTAAGCCACAAAGGGCCCATTTTCTTACCTGTGCTCACCAGCCAGGGCAGGAGGTGTGCCCCCCTGAAGCCCCGCCCCTGGTTACAGCACTGTGACTACTGGTGATTAGTGTAATAATTCAGATAGTGGTGGGTTGACTTTAACCCTCCATGATTTCAGAAATCTTGCCAGAAGGCCCAGATTAAAGAGTTTTTAGAAAAGGCGATGGTTTTTAAAGCTGTGGGCTTGTGTAATGTTGACATACTGTATTTGTAAGACTGGGTAGTATTTCCTCTTGTAAAAAGCCCATTCAGACAGCTAGATGGTGACTAATATCTGAAGCAGATGCACTTACTACATATGCTACTTAAAGAGCAATTCATCCTCAAAACAGCTTTTTTCTGCTAATAAACTGTATTAGTGGGTCTTTATTAATGCAATCTTTCAGTTTCTGGGCATTTTTTGACATTTTCATGTAAACTTGTTAAATTCTACACTTTTTCGTTTAAAAACATCTTAGTGTTGCCCTCTTAGGGTTGAAAGGTGGCTACTGCATTTAAAATTTGAGATTGGCTGAAAGCGATACATGCCTTTGTCAGCGCTCATGTCTACGTCACCAGCATCGACTCTAAGACACGCCTCCTGGGGTATAAAACCATCTCTCAGACACACTCACCCCCGTTGTGGTTGTGATTGTGTGGATGGGATTTATAGATGTTATATTCTCATCATGCTTGGGTTACCTGTCTACAACACGGCAGAGTCACACTAGAGTTAATCTAAACACTGAGAAGTGCTACACATCAATCACAGCTCAGGACCGCCTCTTCCTCGGGGTCCTAAGTAACACCCCTTGAGCATTATTTGAAAAAGCAGTTAGAAGGCAGGACGATAATTTAGAGGGGGGTGAGATGCTCTTTAATGACAATCAAAATAAATAAATAAAACACGGATTAGTGTGCAATTTAAGTTTAATTTCCCTTCTACAACACCAAATTATAGAAAAACTAACTTTTATGAATGAAAATCTACATAAGCGTTTGCTCAATATTTAAGCTAAAGATAGTATACTGGTGGTCATTTCTGTGCTTTTTTCCAGTCCCTTTTCACAGTTCAGTTAAGTTCAGGGAAATTTATCTGTATTCAATTCACCTGATGGGAACGCTTCAGTGTTTTCTAGAGCGTTTGGTCTTTTGTGTGGATTCAAATTTGAGTTTCGCTGAAAGGATGAATTTGTTAGTTGATTCAGTTGTACTTTCTGAACAGTCCATTCATTCATCTGTGTTCTCTTCCTGCTTGTTCCTGTTCAGGGTTGTGGAGATCAGGTGTCCATCTCCAGAGGTCATTGGGTGAGAGGCGGGGCATATCCTGGACAGGTCACCAGTCCATCAAGGGGCCACAAACATTCACTCAAACCCAGGATCAGTTTATAACCACCTGCATGTTGTTAGCATGTGTGAGGAAACAGGCCTGCATGAGGAGGACATGCAAATCCCATGTAAAATGGCCTCAGCCAGGAATCTAACCTCTGACTTTCTTGCTGTGAAGCAACACTGCTAACAACTGCACCACCGTGCAGCCTATGAATACAGCCCATACCCATGTTGAATTTTACAATGTGTCAATTGCTGAACAAGAAGAACATGTAAGAACTTTGTGTAATTTTAGAACAGCTGATCTTAAAAGTTCTCAGTTCACAGTCTATCAGACTGAAGTGTGTGTTTGTTGTGTTTGAACTGACTGAACTTGCTCTTTAATTATAAACATTTACAGACCGGTGTGATTGGATTCTTATTCCAAGATCAAACATGCTTGTCTTGTTCACTCCTTACCGTGCAGCTCTGTAGTGCTGCATTGATCTCATCTATCTTTGTTTTTCTGCTCCCGATCTTCTGATGTAACTCTGTATTGATGTTTTTAAGCTGAGCCTGAAGAAGACAAGAAGCAAACATTCAAAATTTCACCTCTGTTAGAGCCATCAAACGTCTTCCTTAGTCATGTCCTTTAGTGTGTTGTACAATCAGCTTAAAGGTCCTTTATCATGCAAAATCAAAATTTTGGAGCTTTTAACTATGTTGTGATGCTATTTCCTTATTAAATCCTCCAGAGAGTCTCTGAGTAATCCCCTTGAATCATGTGCTCTGAGCAGCTGCTCCACTCTCTCCTGGAAAATGACTGACTGTAACATAATGATGTAACAATGTTACACCAGGACCTGCCCGACAGTTGTGGTGTAGTTGGGGGGTTTAAATAAACAGAGCGTTTCATTTCCTGGTCAAAGAATAACTCGAGAATATAAGTTATATTTTAGGACAAATGAAGACTATATAACACCAAAAGTAAGATTTTATCGTATATGTGCCTATCTCAGATGTTGAAAGCTGTAAAATAGCAGGATACAGGACCTTTAAAGCAGCACTAAATAACTTTTCCACATTGCTGGAACCGGTGTTCTGCAGAAATATGCTACCTGTTGAGATGTGCTACCAATTCCTTCTGCATATGTACCTTTCCACAGTCTTGACTTCAATAAACAGATTTATCATTTATTTTTTATTTCTATATTTTTCCATTTTACCTATCAAATAAATTCTCCCTTGACAGAAACACTAAATATGATGTTATTTTTACTTTCTTTGCAGAGCTACAGGCAAATGTTTGGACACACCCAGAGGAGACGGACCCAACAATGGCCGCCAAGGACCCAGAGGGCTTTTCTATAGAAAATATCAGGGAAGGATCATAAAAATATGCCTAAATAATTAACAGGACATACTCACCATAAACAAGAATACTGTATAAACTTCCAATGACATGTTATTATGAAATAAGTTGTAAATTTGTACTATGGCAGCATAAATCATCAGAACACCACTTCCGGCTGCGACCTGAATTACTGAAGTTATTAAATGTAATATAGGGAGACCAGAGGCAACCAGAGTGATGTCTAGTATGAAGATGAACATGTTTTTCAGTGAGTATCCACTTAGACAAGTTTCATAAATGTAGCTTAAAGTTTTAAAAGATATTTTAAACATACTGCATAAATAAATGACTACACTCAGAACAGAAAACTAAAGCACCTTCTTCTTGTTCCACTCATCTTCAGTTGACACCACTTTCTCCTGACTTTCTTCCATACATCCAACACAAATGCACCTCTGCTGCTCCCTGCTGTATAGTTCAAGTGGGCGTCCATGTGTCAGGCAGGCTCTTTCATCCAAGTTCTCCACAGGTTCCACCAACCTGTGACCCTTAAGCCTTCTGGATGTTAGATGGTTCTTCAGATGGGTTGAACAGTATGAGGTCAGACACATGAGGCAGGACTTCTTGGCCTTCACCTTCGGTTTGATGCAGATGTCACAAGCCACTTCCCCAGCTGGGCTGATGCAACTTTCACTGGTTCTCATCTGTTGGACAAGCTCCCTGAGTACAATGTTCACCTCAGGGGTTCTGTTCAGATATTTTTTGCAAAGAGGACACATTGTATTAATATCTATGCTGAGGTCCAGGCATCTCTGGCAGAAGGAGTGGCCACAGGGTGTCGTGACAGGATTGGTAAACGTGTCCATGCAGATGGAGCAGGTAAGATGATTCTCTGGGGGGCTGTCATTGGCTGATTCAGAGGTGGATGCCATGTCTGCTTAAAGACAACAACAAATTAACTCAGACAGCATCTCAGGTAATTTCACGTTTAAAACACATTCTACCAGAATTATTCTATTGGCCTCTGTGACAAAGTGGCTTATAATAATTTACCACTTGTCCCCTCAGTATTGTCGGTTTTATTTTTCTTATCATTTCTTAATGCTTTAGAGTCAATCTTGTAATTATTCTGCCTTACTTTCTATCCCTGGTTTGTCTGTGATGGCATTATTTTGCAGGTTTGAATCGAAGCATAAGAATGTTTCATGGCTGGATCGTTATTTAATCTGATTTTCTTTTTTCCTGTTGAGATATGGTTAGATAAATAATTCTTGTTTGTTCCTTTGTTTGAACTCACCATTGTTTGTGTTTGTTTAGGTTGGTATCCAGAGCAGGTGTATGGGAGGGGCCGGCCCAGCACTTCCTCTTTGTATAGGTGTAGACAAATTGGTTGCTTCAATGGTGAAGTGAAGCAGGGTTTAGTTTTCCTTCTTATTTTCATTTCAATAGATTTTGTTTCAAATTAACTTTATAAATTGTTTTGCATATACTTTATTTATGTAGATTTGGCTGGTAAATTAGTGTAAGCCATATTTGTGTAAATTTTGTTGTTTGATCATATTGTCTTCTGACAGTTTGAACTAATGGGTTCCGGGTGTGGTGTTTTTTCAAAAGTGTATAAAGTTGGGGTGTTTGTAATGTCAGGGGACTTTGTTTTTTTTTTAGTAAAAAGACTTTTGAACCCAGAAAAGTCTTCAGTTGTCGGCTGATGCTGTTCTTTTTCCCACCTTTAGAGCCACTCAAGTTACACTACCTTCACAGCCTCATTCACATGAAAGATGGTTGAGTCTTAGACTATGTATGAGTATGAGTATGAGTAACATTGGGTGGTCCTCAGAAGACACTCCGGTATAAACTATTCAGAGGATAAATAATAAAATCGTGAACCATCATATGTCAATGTAAAGATAAATACAGAGATAGTTACTGATGAGGGGATTCAAGCAGATTATAATTTTTGCTCCAAATGAAAACAAAAATGCATTGGATGATATTTGGAGAACCTGCTGTGGAACTCAAACATCTGAAACCAGACCTGAATCAGTGACCACTGCTGTGGTGAATGAAGGTTAACCAGTGTGCTTGTCATTACTAGAGCAGAACCAGTGGAGTCTCTAGAAGACGAGATCTAGATCTACACACCAGATCTTAGTTTCTCCCCTGTCTTGACGTCAAAGCGGCTGGATGTGTCATATTTGCAAGCCCACCCTGCCTCTCTCCTCGACGGCAACCATTACTGAATTTGTATTTGGATTATGGAAAATTAAGAAACGAGGAGCCTATGTGAGTTGTTCCACTGTTGACTGCCAAAGTCAACAAGCAAATGTTTTTGGTCTCCCAACATCGGACCAAGCTACAAGGTACCAGTGGATTAAATTTATTTTCAATGACATGTTCTTGCAACCGTCCCCACTGGTCTCTGTGTCTGTGCTAAACATTTCAAGCCAGAATGCTTCACTAATTTGGGACAATATCAGGCGAAGATGGCGTTGAAGCTGCGTTTGGAAAGAGGTGCCATTCTAACAATCAGAGACTTGCCTGCAATTTAAACGGTATTAATCTATTGTGTATAAGCATAGAGGGACAGTGGGTGCCATGTTAGAAATACTCTCGGGGCGACTGTGACTCAGTGGGTAGAGCGGTCGTCCTCCAATTTGAAGGTTGGTGGATCGATCCCGGTTTCCACCGCCACATGTTCGAAGTGTCCTTGGGCAAGACACTGAACCCCATGTTGCCCCCCGATCTGCATATCGGGTTGTGTGAGTGTTAGCCCCTCCCCTCTCCTGTGTGAATGGGTGAATGACAAAAAAACTGTAGTGTGAAGCGCTTTGGGGGTCGTAGGACCTAATTAAAGCACTATACAAGTGCACACCATTTTTACCATTTTACTCTGAGCTTACAATGTTAACCCTCCTCTTTCCTGCCAATCAACACGCCCCAGATTTGATTATTATAATGACCATCCACTACAGCCAAATATCACAAGTATTCTCACGAGACAATATTGTGTTTATAAAACATGGTTTTCTTTTTTTTTACTCTATTTTTTATGACCTGTACAACTACGTATTATAAAGTGTGGGTATCCATGGTAGCAACACTTTATGACTCCTTTAAAATATTCTATGAAATACAACAAAAACAAAACACTCAGTGAAGAGAATCGAACTGTCAAGTTTTAACTGATTTAAAAGCCATTGATACAGACACACACACCCACAGCAGAATCAGAATACTTTTATTTGTCGATTTACCGTAGAGGCACAGCGAAATTTAAAATAGCCGCAACTCTCATACAAACATTCACACTGATGGTTATTTGCAGATGGGATAAATGTACATATGGTGGTTGTTTTTTATCTGGTTTGTGTCCGAGTTCCAGGTGTTCAGGTCACTGACAGCTTTAAAACTGTTTCTAAGTCTGTTAGTTTATGACCTAGTTACCCTGAAACGCCTCCTTTAGGGTAAAGGTTCAAACAGGTATACATAAGGGAAGAGAATTGGGATTCATATTTTTCTGTTAGATGGAAATAGGATATTGTAATAAAAACTGGATAAAAAAATCTTGTTTGTACAAAGGATTTTTATTCTCTAATAAAATGTGTCTTATCTTAAATTCTCCCCCCAAAAACAAAACTTTCTTTGAATTTTTCTTCAACATTCAATCAGACCTTTGGGATTAACATAACAGAATGTACTGATGATGTCAAATACTTTTTAAAAGAGGCCATTTCATTCAAATTTCAGGACTTTGTGGTTATTTCTTAATTATTAACCTGTAATATGAAACATTTTATATCTAAAAAAACATCAGGAAACACTGATTAACAGACCTTTCAATCTGTCTGCATTAAAATTCGGGTGGTTCTGGCTCCTTTTGTCAGGCCTCCAGCAGCAGCTCGTTCATATTCATTATCCTAATTTGCTGGACTCTGATTGGCTAACAAACTAGCCTATGAGAGCAAAGAATACTGTTTCCTGCCCCGCTGTGCATGACAATGTCAGATGTCGTGTCTTCCTGTTTGCTACGTCTTATGCTAACAGCTTTTAGCCAGCAGCATGCTAGGCGTGGTTTCAACTGTGAGAACTGCCGAATACTAACGAGCAAAGGAGTTGTGACGAAACAGATACAGGCCGTTCGAACTCGTGTGTTATCACCACCTGCGTAGTTTGAGAGATAAATACTTAAAGAGAAGTTGTTGACCTGTTTTCACACCCACTATGAAGGTAAGAACACCTGTGGAGCTAAAATATTCAACAGAAACCTCAGAAAAATCGTTTTTAATGGAAGGGCCTCCTCAAATCCTAAAGAAACTCTCAGTTTGTTATGATAAGGCTGTAATGGTGACACGCCTGTTGTGTAAACTGCTCTTGAGCACCAATGTTTGATCACAAAATTACAAAGGTATCAGGAATCAGAGTCTAAAATTTCTTGCTTTAGTTAAAGAGACAGTCACATCCTTGTTTTAAAGACCAGCATTAATCACATGCTAGAAAAACAAGTTCAATTCCACTGTAAGTACAAACAAAAGTGTCAGTCACTTTTAACCAGAATCAAATGTAAAAACCAGAGAATAAAAATATTTGTATGCAGAGATTAAACTTACCTTCCAGCTGCTGAGATGCTCCTCTTTTCATAGATGTGTCTGTTTCAGTTTAGTTGTACTTCCTTATAGATTTCCTCCTCTGTTGTGTGTTAAGTTTCATTTCTCTTCAAAAGTCCAGTCAAACACCTCCTTTTTTTTTTTCAGAGGGAGGTTGGCGCTCAGCTGAGCAACAAAGACGACCTGTTTGCAGGCTGCAGGGCGAGTTGCATATTAAGCAACAGATCAGATAATCAAATAATGAACGTGTCGACAAGGTTTGAGCGGAAACATATTGTGGTTTTATGTTTACAGCTTGTTTGTGTGGAAAAGTAAATTCACGCGATCCTGAAAGTTTGACTTTTCATTTCTCAAGACAACAAAAACAGTGAAGAACCACCAAAACACTAACTTTTTATTTCCTTCATAAACCTCCATGAACACAGTGTTTTTGGTTGGATATTGTTTTATTCATCCCAAAAGGAAAACTAAAGAAAGAAACTGTAATAATAAACTTAATGCCATCATCCATCCTGATAAGTTACATTCAAACAGGTTTAACCTACAATAACACTTTATTACAGTAACTATAACTGTTGGGTTTGTAAGCTTTAACATATTTAAATTAATAACATTTGTTCACAGTAACATTTACAAATATAGTTGAAAAAATAAAAGTCTGTTAAATAAAATTTTCACATTAAAATATGGGAATTTGCTAACTGGTGTTACACAACAATATAAATAACCCGTTTTTTCTCCGAAGTGAGATTTAATTCCTGCAGCTTGGTTTTGTTTAGAAACCGGATACACCGAGAAGCAACTGGACCCGATCACGTCAGAATCAAACGGACCAGAGAAGATCACAACTGGATCAGAACATGTGAAGAATCATGTATTTCATGTCCTTCAGCAGCATTCTCCCCCGTCGTCGTCGTCATGGGATCAACTGCATGTAAACTATCATCATGTGTAATAATGATCAATGACAAGCTGAAAATATGTGGAAAATGTGCATTTATGTGGTTATTTCAGTTCTAACCAAAAACTTTGGACAATATGAAATTCTTAACACTGGCGTTTGCTGTTGGCCTCAGAGAATGATGACAGGTGAGGAGCAGGGCGGGGTCATCCGGGGTTTTATCTCCACAGCTGTCTCTGGGAGTTTGTTGTCTGATAATAACTACATGGCTGGTCAGTAGGTTGAAACTTTCCTGATAAACAGTTTGCTGCTACTAAAATTATACATCAACATCAAAACATGTAGGTTGTGTTAAAGAAAGAATTGAAATAAAAAAAATAAATAAATTCCACCATGAATTTTAGTTAAAGCAACAATTTGAGACTAGCTGGTTCAGAACCTGCTGAGTGTTCCAGTATTCTGGTTCCATCAGAACAACGTGGTGCAGAATACATTCAGGACAGTGGAGATCAGAGTAGATTTCAGGATGATCTCCTTCCACCCAGCAGAGACTAAATCTGTCCGATGCTTCTCCACCACAGGCTGCAGCTACCGAACAGGACAGGATCAGACTGGACCAGAACCCCTGAAAGACCCACTGATGTCCTCTGACCTCCATCCAGGACTTTTAAACAACAGACTGGGAGAACCACCACTGATCCTTCACCCCCCTGTCGCTGTCCTTTAAGCTCCTCCCCTCTGGTAGAAGATACAGATGTTGTCTGCACCAGACAGCTGACCTGCATCTCCATCAACAATATTCCTCTGGAGTAAGAGATACATTCTTAATGTCTTTATGGGATTCACATCCCATAGTGTCGGTATGTCACACAAAGTCTGGAATTTCTTCTCTTACGTCCGAGTCCTAACAAGTCAGAGCCAAAACCTTTTGACTGTGTTTCACATTTAACCAGTAAATCTGATTCTGACACCAGTTACATGTCAAGTACCTCATAAAATGTTCAGTGTCAGGCTGGAAGTTTTTTCTTTTCCTCCAATAGAAATTCCTGATTTTGTCTCAACTGGTTGAGGATAACTCGAGCCATAGTTTGGTTTGTCCCTTCTGGGCTGCTGTAGTAGCACAGCAGCACCCTGCATCATATTCACAACTCTAACATAATGAAAACATAATGCATTTCAGTAAAACTTGTCAAAAAATAAATAAAAAACTTTGCTCCTGAGTTGATGGTGACAAACGTCGTCAGGAGTTAAGTGTGTCGGAATCTCTGCAAATACAAAAGACAAAATAAATAAATTGGTTTATTGCTTCAGACGTTTGATCATTTTGGATAACGGTGCCGACCTGTAAGAAACGCAGGTGGTCATCAGTCTGCGAGAGTCGCTCCAGCTCCGTGTTCTTCTCCTGCAGCTCCTGGATTTCTTCTTCCAGCTGCTCCACCAGCTTTTTATTCTGTGGATTTTCAGCGCGAAGATCTTCAGACCGCTTCATCTCGTCAACCTTCCTCTGCCTGTTGTGAATTTCTTGCTGAACTTTAGTGTGTCTGCGTTTCAGTAAACCCTGTGGAGGATAAAAGAAGTGTCAGCTGCTCTCTGGACTGTTAAACTCGTTAAACGTGTTGCAATCCTGATCCTCCAGGGCGCCGACAGGTTTGTTTTTACAGCCGAACTTTGAGCCGTAAACGTGTGGAAGTCTGTAATCGTGAACGTTGTTAGATTTACAGCAACTTTTACTCACTTATGTGATGAAATAAGAAAATCTTTGAAACCTTTTATGTCTGTTTGTGCTTTTATTCCCTCAACCACCTCATGATGGGTAATCAAATCCCTTCCTCTCCACATCTTTCACTCTTCTCTTGATCTAACACAGAGTGCAAACTCCAAACAAAAGGGTGTTTACGACAAGTCTCTAAATGAGTGTGTGCTGTTCAACACACTAACACATTATAATGAGTCTCACCTGGACATGCAGGGACGGACAGAAACCGTTAAATGTTAGAAGTGTGATCAGGATTCATGTTTTGTTTAGACATGCCGACTTGGATTATTTAATGTATAAAAAAGTAATTAAAATAATAATAAAACAGAAATTTCAAAGCATTTTAGGTATTTTACTGATTTTTGTTTTAAAAAAGTCAGAATTTACATTTAAAGTAACAGTTTAATGTTCATTTTAAAGCTACAGCTTTATAAAAACATGTCAGATAATAAGATTTCCATCAGGAAACTCTGAAGACATGGGCGTTAAAACTCTCATGCCTCATGACACTGGTCATTTATACAAAGGGCAGCACATAATATTGTTGGGCTGGTTCTCAGGGGAGAACCCAGGGTTGTTACTTGGTCCTCATATTTTTAAATGTTTCTCGCTGTGTCTCTTCTGAGCTCCTCTGCTTTGTTTTTGGTTCTTCAAGCTTCACATTCAGTCTGATTAGTTTTCCTGTCACTGTATTTGTTTAAAAAAAAAATAATTCAATTGAAAAAAAAAAATCTAGAGAAACAAGTAAAATATAAAAATACTGGAAACAAACATTGAGAGTTCAGATTGGATTGTTTATAGGTTTGATTGTTTACTTTAATCTACATTTTAGAGGCCATTTCATACAAATTTCAGGACTTTGTGGTTATTTGTTAAGTATTAACCAGTAATATGAAACATTTTATATCTAAAAAACGTCAGGAAACACTGATTAACAGACCTTTCAATCTGTCTGCATTAAAATTCGGGTGGTTCCGGCTCCTTCCATCAGGCTTTGAGCAGCAGCTCGTTTATATTCATTATTCAAATTTTCTGGACTCTGATTGGCTAACAGACTAGCCTATGAGAGCAAGGTATACTGTTTCCTGCCCCGCTGTGCATGGCAACGTCAGATGTCGTGTCTTCCTGTTTGCTACGTCTTATGCTACAGCTTTTAGCTAGCAGCATGCTAGGCGTGGTTTCAACTGTGAGAACTGCCGAATACTAACAAAGGAGTTGTGATGAAACAGATACAGGCCGTTCAAATTCGGCTGTTACCGCTAACTGCATTCTTTGAGAGATAAAAACGGAAAGAGAAGTTGTTGACCTGTTTTCACACCCACTATGAAGGTAAGAACACCTGCAGAATGCTGCAGTCAGCTGTGAGACACGCCGGTCTGACTGACTGAGTCTTCTTTTTTAAAACTAATTTTAGAATTAACTTGTGACATTATATAAAACATTAGTTTACACATCAGTAACCATCTATCTGCTAAATGCAGAATAACACTGAGTTTATAGAAAAAAATTGACATTTTCATGACTTTGATCCATCAAACTAACAAACTGATGCAGAGACGCAGCATCAGCTGATCAGCTGTCAGATGGAACAAGCTGACTGCTTATCAGGCTGAGTAACATATCAGTCAAACAAAAGAAGTCAGCGGGACTCTTCATTGGTCTGATTAACGTAAAAATGTATGCATCTCAGTCAAACCTGTGTTAAGTACACAAACACGCGTTGCAACTTTTCATCTGGTGCGTCTTTTATATATTGACAGCGCATGCACACCTGCGGACCACTTATGTGCACCCTTGTCACCAACATGCCATAGGTTTTGTGTAATTCATGCTGAAAATCTGCGTATTTTATCAGAAACGTGTGTCTCAAACTAATCTCAACTTTCAGTATTCAAATACAGAAAAGAAGGAAACGTGTAAAAGCAAATTTCCCGGCTGCTTGACGTGAGGAAGTGTTTGGGATGTGTTGAAATGTTGTACTGATGTGAGATCAGGAGCTGAAACTACAATGATCTGAGATCAGTAAGTTGATAGTGTCAGTACAGGATGTTTATGGCGTTGGTGTGGAATAAGTTCAGTAATGACACCAGACTCCAGGTCACGATGTTCCCGTCAACCAAAGAGTCGTAAACATGATATATCATTAACGTTTACCTTCTTCTTCGTTGCTTCCCTGCTGATAGAGATGATACGATGTTGTCTGTGTTCCGTCTTGGCGCATGTGGTGCAGATACACGTTTGGTCACTCCTGCAGAACATTTCTAACTGCTTCCCATGCAGCTTGCACACAGAGTCCTCCAAGTTCTTCACCACACTGATCAGCTGATGGCACCCAAAATCCTCCCTCTGGTAATGTGGTTCCAGGTGAGCGTTACAGTACGAAGCCAGACACGTCAGGCACGACCTGACCGCGGGGCGTTTCACCAGACAGAAATCACACGCGACCTCGCCGACTTTCAGGGAAACGGCTTCATCTCCAGGCTGCAGCGGTTGGTTGGTTATCAGCTGGGGTCTGGTGGGGAAGACTGCCATGCAGAGGGGGCACTGGCAGACCTCATGGATCCTCCAGTACTCTCCGATACACCCCAGGCAGAAGCAGTGTCTGCAGGGGAGCAAGGCCGGCCGGGTGAACTCATCCAGGCAGATGCAGCACTGAGTGAACTCTGACATCGGGTTGAAACGTCCAACCTGCAAACAGATAACATCATATTCCACTGATCACCTGATACAGAATGAAATATTATCATTCAGGAAAAAGTTTTCCTGATATACTTCAAACTAAAGATGGAACCTAGAGTTAGTTTTGAGATGACATTTCTAAAAAATAATGTTTCAACGTCAACAGGAAGAGTCAAAACTACATATATCGAGTTACTGTCAATGATCATGAGTCAGAATGAAGCAGGTAAGTCATAAATCCCAGGAACATACGCTCAGTCGTTGAGCAACAAGGTGATATTTTCCCTGAGGGTTGATGTTTGTGCTGCTCTTTGCACGTTATCACCGAGTTACTGACTCACTCACTGTGTTGTTTTCTTTGATTTTACAGCTGATTAATGTGGATTTTACTAACGGTTTTAATGATAGTTGGACGATGTCTGAAGATAACTTTGGAGGACGTTTGGATGTTTAATAAAACTCTGACAAACAAACGTTGTATCCATCCAACCACTTTATAAACCAGTTTGATCCTGTTCGTGAGGAGATGGTGTCCAGTGGGGGAGGGGTTACACCTGGACAGGTGTCCAGTCCATCACAGAGCCTTAATCAGTGTATGTGTAATTAAATCAGAGAACATAATGAATGAAATACAACAGTGAGAAGAGTTTCTGTATCTGTGACAGTAACTGTTTGAATAAATGTTTATTTTTTCATTCCAAACAAAAAAAGGATAAAATGAAGAAATTTGTGTTTTTTTAATTTTCTGTCAGTCGTGGTGAATAAAGTTCCAACCATAACCAGCCACCTCTCTAAGTTTATGTTTTGCTTAAGGATTTTTGTGTTCATTTACATAATCAGGACCAAAACAGGGATCATAGACAGGGGTGCACATAATATTTTTGGCCTGGTTCTCAGAAGAGAACCCAGGGTTGTTGCTTGGTCCTCACATTTTTAAATGTGTCTCGCTGTGTCTCTTCCGAGCTCCTCTGCTTTGTTTTTGGTTTCATCAAGCTTCAAATTCAGTCTGTTTACTTTACCTGGCTCTATATTTGTTTCAATAAAAATCCTTTAATTGTTGAAAAAATCAAGAGAAATCAGTAAAATATAAAAATACTGGTAAAAAAAAACCTTCAGAGTTCAGGTTGGATTGTTTACAGGTTTGATTGTTCACTTTAATCTACATTTAACAGTTTGGTGTTGAAATTTATTAGTCAGCTGTTGGGGCTTCTGTCATTTACTGTAACTGTTTTTTGTTTTGAAATGATGAGGATGTTTGTAATGTGATGCAGTCAGATAAAAAGATACACTGGACAGTTATGGGGCATTGGCTGCATATACCATAGTGCTTTGCGCGCATTCAAAATGGCGCGGATCACAGACAAATACGCTGATACTGTTGATTAAAACAGGTGGTTTTCTGTATTTTATAGCACAAAAGGTAGTTATACACGTCTGTGCCACGATGGTCTATTTGTCTTATTCAGTGAATTTTTTCAGTTTTGACGCGATGCAGAATCCTGCAGTCAGCTGCACTGATCTGACTGACTGAAAATCCGTCACACTGGCAAACTAGAGACAGAGAGAGACGCAGCATCAGCTGATCAGCTGGAACTTCGGCGCTCTGGCTGAGAAACATATCAGTCAAACAGAAGAAGTCAACGGGATTCTTCATTTATTTGACAATGAACCCCGCCTCTGATTAACCTAAAAATTCACGCAGCTCAGCCAAACCAA
>SSNP01000132.1:231430-249704 GCA_006937955.1 Pachypanchax playfairii
CTGAAATACAGTTTCTTGAAGATGGTGAACAGTGTGACCCTAAAGTTGTGCTTGTTTTGGTTTGCCCAGAAAGTGATGGCCCTGAAAAACTGCCACTCATTATTGGCACCAATGCACGAGCATTCAGTCATGCCCCGCGGTCCAGTGATGTTCCTGGTGACCCTAAGATAGCTCGAAGCATGCGTATAGGTACACAGTCTCGTAGTGATCCCCTGGCTGTAGTTAAGTGGGATGGACCTGGACCTCTTACTGTGCCTTCTGGTAGCGAGCGTTCAGCTATATGTAAGGTGCAGTGTAATGAAAAACTTGGAAATAGTATTCTCGTAATAGAGACTCCTACCAACGGTGCACTACCAGCTGGAGTGTTAATGCCCCCCTGCGTCCTTCTCTCGGCCGAGATGGATTGCAACAGATTTTCAGTTTTGTTAAAAAATGAGTCTGCCAAACCAAAAGCCATCCCTAAAGGCACAGTAATTGCCTATGTGCACAAAGCAGAATTTGTCACCCAGCTGCAGCACGCAGAGACCCCGTCTAACACACTTGACCCTGCTATCTTTAATTTTGGTGACTCTCCCATTCCAGAGAGCTGGAAAGCCCGACTGGCCCAAAAATTGGCTGATCGGCCTGAGGTTTTCTCCCTATCCGAGTGGGATGTGGGTTTGGCAAAAGGGGTGGAGCACCATATTAGGCTGAAGGACCCTAGCCCTTTCCGAGAGAGAGTCAGGCGTCTCGCGCCGGCAGAAATTGATGATGTCCGCAAACATCTACAGGAGCTTCTTGCGGCAGGGATTATCAAAGAATCCCGGAGCCCATACGCCTCTCCCATAGTGATAGCTAGGAAGAAAAATGGTAAAATAAGAATGTGCATTGATTACCGCACTCTTAATCTGAAGACCATACCTGACCAATACACCTTACCTCGGATTGATGATGCTCTGGCCAGTCTCACAGGAAGCCGTTGGTTTTCTGTGCTCGATCTTCGTTCTGGCTACTATCAAATCCCTATGTCCGAGGAGGACAAGGAAAAGACAGCGTTTATCTGTCCGCTTGGCTTTTATCAGTTTGAGCGGATGCCCCAAGGGATCACTGGGGCCCCTGCCACATTCCAGCGATTGATGGAGAAGGCAGTGGGAGATATGAACCTGCTTCAATGTTTGGTTTACCTAGATGACCTCATTGTGTTCGGTCGCACTCTGGAAGAACACGAAGAGCGTCTTCTGCGTGTGCTTGACCGACTAGCAGAGGTCGGTTTGAAACTTTCACTGGATAAGTGTCAGTTCTGCCAGCCAAAGGTGAAATATGTTGGACATATAGTGTCTGCAGCCGGTATTGCGACTGACCCAGACAAAATCAAGGCTGTGGCCCAATGGCAGCCACCCACCAACTTGAAGTCACTGCAGTCCTTTTTGGGGTTCTGTGGCTATTACCGCAAATTCATCAAGAACTACTCAGCCATAGTTCGCCCTCTCACCGATTTAACCAAGGGATACCCTCCTGTGAGGAAAGCCAAGAAACCTGCCAAACATGCTGTTAATGATTATTTTCAACCATCTGAGCCCTTTGGCGAGCGCTGGACCCCAGCCTGTGCTGAGGCTTTTCGCCAAATCATCCAGTGTCTTACCAGTGCTCCAGTGTTGGCTTTTGCCGATGCAACAAAACCCTACATCCTGCATGTGGATGCCAGCATGGACGGACTGGGAGCAGTCCTCAATCAAGAATACCCTGAAGGGTTACGACCTGTGGCATTTGCTAGCCGTAAGTTAAGCCAATCAGAAAAAAATTACCCTGTCCACCAACTTGAGTTTCTGGCCTTGAAGTGGGCCGTAGTGGATAAGTTCCACGATTATCTCTATGGTGCCAGATTCACAGTGAGAACCGATAACAATCCTCTCACCTATGTTCTCACCACGGCCAGGTTGAGCGCTACAGGACATAGGTGGTTGGCTAGCTTGACTACATACGATTTTGACATTAAGCACAAGCCTGGCAGGGAAAACGTGGATGCTGACTGGCTCTCCAGGAACGCTATGGAAGGAGATGACGGATGGAGACACATTCCCCAATCAGGTGTTAAAGCCCTCTGTCGCCAGTTTAGTGTCACTACATCAGCTAAACTACCCGACCGTCTCATAGACCAACTAGGAGTACCCCCAACTGTCATCCCCCCAGCTTATGCTTTGTCCATTCATCTCGCTGTGAGTCCTTTAGAACAGCTTAGCAATGACGAATTGCGTAAAGCGCAAGACAAAGACCCTGACATCAGTGTCGCCAAACAAGCTGTAAAAAGTGGGGTCTGGCCTACTTCCCAAAGCCACACTCCAGATGTTGCATTGCTGCAACGAGAAAGCAACAGGTTTCTGATCAAGTCGGGCCTGTTGTACAGGAAAATCACCAGACCACTGACTGGGCAAATTTCCCAACTGGTCCTACCAAAGGAACATCGTCTTAAAGTGCTTAAGTCTGTTCATGATGATTCTGGCCATTTGGGGGTAGACCGCATCACTGATATAGTGAAAGATCGGTTTTATTGGCCAAAAATGGCCTCTGACATTTCCCAGTACATCAAAAACTGTGGGCGGTGTGTTGCCCGCAAAACGCTTCCTCATAGGGCCGCCCTTTTGAAACAGATAACTAGCAGTGGTCCACTTGACTTGGTGTGCATAGACTTTCTGTCTATAGAGCCTGATGCAAAGGGGATGACCAACGTTCTTGTGGTGACAGACCACTTTACCCGATATGCACAGGCTTTTGTAACAAAGGATCAGAAAGCGACCACTGTGGCCAAAGTGCTCGTTGAGAAGTTCTTCGTTCATTATGGCATGCCGTCCAGAATCCATTCTGACCAAGGGCGTGATTTTGAGAGTCGCCTCATCAAAGAGCTCTTGGGCATGTTAGGCATAAAGAAATCTAGAACTAGTCCATATCACCCTCAAGGTGACCCTCAGCCTGAGCGTTTCAACCGAACGCTGTTGTCTATGCTAGGTACCCTACAACCCAGTCAGAAACAAAAATGGAGCCAGTACATTAGTTCCCTCGTCCATGCGTACAACTGTACTCGCAATGATGCGACGGGCTACTCTCCCTATTACCTGATGTTTGGGCGTGAGGCTCGACTGCCCATTGATCTGTGTTTTGGGACTTCTCCTAATGGAGATGACTCGAGTGACTACTTACAGTATCTTGAGAAACTGAGAAGTGACTTGAAAAGGGCATACGAGCTAGCAGTGACAGTTGCTAATAAGTCACATGACAAAAACAAGCGATACTATGACAACAGAGTGAGAGATCAAGTGTTGGAAACTGGGGATCGTGTTCTCATACGAGCTCTGGGCTTGCCTGGAAAGCACAAGTTATGTGACAAATGGCATTCTGACCCTTATGTTGTTACTGAAAAACTACCTGACTTACCTGTGTACAGAGTTAAACCTGAAAAGGGTAGAGGCATTGTCAAGACCTTGCACAGAGACCATCTTTTACCCATTGGGTATCTGGTTAGGTTTCCCTCAGATTTGGAGGTGAAGCAACTACCGCGGAGACCTGTGACAAGATTACAACAAAAGGAAAAGTCAGCTGAATATTCCTACCAGGAACACCACTCAGAAGATGAAGAGGAAAACTGGACCCATCCTGATGATCGGAGGGAAGACATCTTATTGGCACTTGATCTGCTGGCGGATCATTTCAGCGGAGATTTCCCCAAGGATAATGCTCATGACATTATTAATGGAGATGGCATTGATGTGGATACTCAGGAGGGTATGGATACCGTCGCTGAAGGACAAGACGCAGAACAAATTCAGCAACTGCCAGAGGACACTGTGGTGGACACAGGTCTAGGAGGGGGAGAGCTCCTCTCTGCTAAACAGTCCCACGGTAGTACTGAGCCTGTCTGTAATCGTCCAGCCCGGAGACCAGTGAAGCCACTAGTGAGGTTAAGCTATGATAGACCTGGCCATTCCACCGATGAACCTATTGTGGTTGTACATCGAGGGTTGAGGATCGTTATAAAAAGAGACTCCCCATCGATATGTCAAAGTTGGGATCATGTTTCATGACACAAACATATTTATGACTCTAGTCTGTAGCATACTTGCCAGACATTGATGTTGACCTATACCAGATATGACATATGTGAACTCGTGTGATGAGGGCATCAACACCTTTTAGAAAGGGGAGATTGTAGCCCTGTGGCTATTCTTTTCATTTATTCATGCAAAAATTAACATGTTGTTAGTAATAAAAAGTAGTTCATGAAGTGTAAATATGTTAAAATGTTAAAAGCAGTCATGTAATACAAAGCTAAACTCAGAGATAAAAGACCTTTAGTTTTAAAATCCATTTATATTCAGTAGTTGGCAGAAAAGACGTGAGATCACGTTTATTGTGGGGTAGTGAAGCATCACTTTATTCGCTCATCTTTGTATGTGTATCCGTAACCAATCCTGTCCACACTTTATTCAAGAAGGAGGGACTTATCGTCACCTACGTACACAACACGTTAGTAATGGCAGAGGCTGTATTATCAGTGTCCGAGCAGGATTACTGTGAGCTGTTAACGCTCTTTGAAAACACTCCTAACTTCCAAGACTGACGACGAGTCGTCCTATGGTGGATGTGTGTGAACTCTGTGAAGCTGCCAGAGGTAAATTCAGGTGTTTTAATGTGTTTGGCGGCTGTTTAATTGTAATGTGTAGAAAGCGAGCCGAACTGCTAACCGCTGCGAGCCTTAAGTTTAGCCTTTTCATAGACCGTCACATGGTTTATTCTGCATTGACGTTAGAAAATGCTAATTCGTGTAAGACATTCTGTAGGCTATTTGCCATAATTTAACCTGTCGTTTATTTATTAAGAAGAATTGTGTGATTCAGGACCGGACGTTTGCCATTCAAGGGAGAGAGTGAGGACCGGGAAAGCCCTGGACCGTGGGAAAGACTGTAGCTGCTGTACTTAAATGTGGGTCTCTACCACGTGTTGCTGCACGCGTCATCCCGTTGCCGCTGAGACTACAACTTGCCATCTGCCCCTTTTCCCCCTTCTGCATCTCTGACTGTATGGATTTGTGAGTACTCTACTGCTTTGCACGTGCCTTTTTATTTGTGCTGATCCAAGACAGCGAACCGGAAATTTGTTTCAGGCCTCCCCGCTCACAAGCATCGACTGGGCCTACAACGTTTTTCTTTTATTATTATTCATTTTAGCCCAGTGTGAATGAGTGTGTGAGTGTGGGCTGTGGACATTTTAGTTATTTGGTCACTTGGATCTGTTGTACAATTTTCCTTTTTGTCATCAGGAATCAGTTATAGTTTAAGTGTACCAACATGCTGCATTATAATTTGTGTTTTATCCACAGAGCGTAATGGTCCACAGTGAACGCATTGTTTATTTTCCAATCCCCATTCAAGATTTTGTAATAAATAATTACTGTTGTTCGACTAAACTCTGTGTTATAATTACAAAGATATAACTCGGGATAACTATCGAACAGGCTACCAAAACTTTAATTTTAACAGGGAAGTACCAACTTTTGTTTACTTCGCAGGATTATTGGAGGCACCGCCAAATTACTTATATGGTTAACACAGGTAGCGCCAGACGAACTCAGGCCCCGTCCCATTGTACTACAACACCCTAATTTTTTTATCCCCAATTCATTAGCTACATGGGACTGGGGTTACAGGTGGTTTTGTCCGATCTTCATTCGGATAGACGTGCATGTATACACCCATTCGGAAAGAAAGGGTGAAAAGAGCCCTTTGCGCATGCGTACAGCTTCAACGTGACGTCTTTCCGCTTTCGCAGACTCAAGTAGAAAACATAGCGGGAGGTAAACAGAAGTGGTCTGCTGGTGCAGTCATCCTGTCATCTTGCTCTCCTCTCCTGTGGCGGAGGAGCAGTAGCAATATGTATTCAGCCTCTAGCTTGGTTAATGTGACCAGTAAAAACCCAAACATAAAGGTAATCACCCGCAGAAGGTTCATATTGGGGAAAATGTGAGTCAGCTCGAGCACACGATGGGGCGGGAAAGACGTGCAGAAAGGACGGAGTTTGTTTACTTTTTTTTCTTCCCCCGGAAAGATAACTCGCAGTGCGCATGCTCAACTCATTTAACCTGATCGAGTGCTTGGTGCATGTGTACTCATGACATGATCAGATCATTTCAGTTAGTGTCCATGTAAACAGGGATTTGGGAATTCCGATCGACCAAGATTTTAATCAGATTGGGGAAATTTGGCACATGTAAACGTAGCTAGTGACTCAAATAACCACTCGTTACAACCAAGGTAGGCAGAAGAGCATCTCTGAACGCACAGTACGTCAAACTTTGAGGCAGATGGGCTACAGCAGCAGAAGACCACGCCGGGTGCCACTCCTTTCAGCTAAGAACAGGAAACTGAGGCTACAATTTGCACAAGCTCATCGAAATTGGACAATAGAAGATTGGAAAAACGTTGCCTGGTCTGATGAGTCTCGATTTCTGCTGCGACATTTGGATGGTAGGGTCAGAATTTGGCGTCAACAACATGAAAGCATGGATCCATCCAGCCTTGTATCAACGGTTCAGGCTGGTGGTGGTGGTGTAATGGTGTGGGGAATATTTTCTTGGCACTCTTTGGGCCTCTTGGTACCAATTGAGCATCGTTACAACGCCACAGCCTACCTGAGTATTGTTGCTGACCATGTCCATCCCTTTATGACCACAATGTACCCAACTTCTGATGGCTACTTTCAGCCGGATAATGCGCCATGTCATAAAGCTGGAATCATCTCGGACTGGTTTCTTGAACATGACAATGAGTTCACTGTACTCAAATGGCCTCCACAGTCACCAGATCTCAATCCAATAGAGCATCTTTGGGATGTGGTGGAACGGGAGATTCGCATCATGGATGTGCAGCCGACAAATCTGCGCCAACTGTGTGATGCCATCATGTCAATATGGACCAAACTCTCTGAGGAATGCTTCTAGCACCTTGTTGAATCTATGCCACAAAGAATTGAGGCAGTTCTGAAGGCAAAAGGGGGTCCAACCTGTTACTAGCATGGTGTACCTAATAAAGTGGCCGGTGAGTGTAAATGTATGTGTTGAAATATTTTCAGCAACATTCAGATGTTAGTTCAACTCATACAGATACTTACGGATTAAATTTGGGTAGGTTTCTACCGAAATTGGTTTAAAACTTTTTAAATTTCTTAAAATCATCAATTAAACTCTTGTCAAACTGGGAGCAGGTAGAAATGTTTACAGTTTTACACACATCGCTGGTGTGCCATCGTTTGTGCCTTTTGGCCTTTAGATTTTGCATTTGTTTCTTGCTCAGGTTCACAGGTCAGATGTGTAATCTGATTAAAAATGTAGTCAGATTGTCTGATGATGCTTCTTTCTTCACTCGTTCATCCTGTGAAATTGTTCATCAGAGACTGAACTGAATATTAGTGAGCTCTGCTGGAATAGTTAGTCAGTGTTTTCTTTTGTTCAGACTAGTAGAAGGATTTCTTATTTACTTTTACATGTTTCAGCCGTCATCTGCAGCTTTCCTCAGAAGTGTCACCAGGTGTTGGTGTGGGGTGACGTGTCTTATCAGCTGTTTTTTCCTTGTGGGCGCAACCAACCTGTTAGTTCTACCAGGCTGGCCACGCCCACAGGTACTGGTGGTCACTGGAGGAGGGAATCCCAGGCATGTGAGAGCTGGTAGGCCCTCTCGTCCCAGTTGATGGTCCTCTGGTCCTGTTTCCTAATGATGGATTCCCTTATCCATCGTTTGTACCTGTTGCTTTCCATTTTGATTATTTGTCTTTGATCCCAGTTCATCATGTGATTTAACCGTTTGCAGTGCCGTGGTCCGTGATTTGAACTGTTCTGTTTCTGCTTTCTTTTTTGGTGTTCTTGTGAAATGTCCTAGAGTTTCCCTTTCACATTCCTTTTGATGTTCCTGTTTCCTTTGGTTTGAAGTCCTTCATGTTTCTCCTTTATATGGTTTTTCACACGTGCTTCAGGGTATATGACGTATTTTTGTCAGGTTCTATTTTGTCTTTTGGATGTAGCTACTAAAAGGTTCTGTAGTTTTTTGTGTGGCTTGACTGTGGTGCTGATGTGATGTTTCCTCGTAGCTCTCTGTACCCGTAGCATGCTAGACGGGGTTTCAACTGCGGGAGCTGATGAATACTAATGAACAAAGGAGTTGTGACGAAACAGATACGGGCTGTTGGGACTCGGGAGAACCCGGGTGTTATCGCCACCTGCGTAGTTTGAGAGATTAAAACTGAAAGAGAAGTTATTGACCTGTTTTCACACCCACTATGAAGGTAAGAACACCTGTGGAGCTAAAATATTCTACAGAAACCTAAAAACATCTGTTTTTAATGGAAGGGCTTCTTTACTTTGTCAAAGTTTTTTGTTTTGGTGAAGCATGTTTGAACATTTCAAAGTGAGCAATGTTGAGTGCACTTTACAAGGCTGAACTTGGTTTCCATTTCCAGCTTCCAATTCGGGAAATGATTAAAGGCTGATTACACTAAATTTTCTGTAATCTGAGCATCTTTAATCCACTCTAGTTTAAAACTAAAATACCTATTCATTTCAAACCTGGACTAGAGTATTCTACACTAATTGCAGAACAATCAAAACCCTCTCTGAGATTTGTGAAACCTTATGATTTGTGAAACTTCAGTAAAGGCAAACTTGTGTATCCTTGTGTCTTGATTTTGAAGACTGTCAAGCCCCTGGCGTCACACACAGCCAAAGTAACCTTTAACACTCACCGCTGCCCTCCTGCACTTTTTTTCCTCTTCCTGCACAAGCTATCACCTTAATGGCTGAGAGAAGACAGGTGGGGGAGGGGCGAGTTTAGTTTGGCTGAAATTTATACACGAGAGGAAAACTGAAAACTAGAGAGACATGGACTGGAACGTTTGGGAGATCAAATTATTTGAAATTATGGTTCCACAAAATCATTTGATCTTATAGAACGTTTGGAACAAACTCCCACAGTGACACCTGGTGGATAAATGAATGTAATTGTAAAATATCACTGCAATGTTTTCCTTTGAGTTTTGTGCCTTTTCACTTTCTGTATTGTTTTATATGTTTTAAGAAGAAAATTGTATTGAAATCAGTCAGTATGTGTACGTGCTGCTGCCGTACATAAAGACATTAATCAGAAGGAGGAGTTTTCTGTACATTTATGTTTTTTATTAGGAAAAACAATCTGTGCTGAGATTATCTCATCTCTTACTCTCTGCAACTCTGGAGAAAATCCACTCACAAGAAACTGATGTTGGAATAGAGACATGTGTCTTTGCCAGCTGGAAGAGAGGAATACAGTGTCATGTTGTGTCAGTAGTTAATCAGCTACTAATATAGATTAATTATTAAAAGTAAATAACACATTTTATTTGGGGGGAAATTACTACACTATTTGTTTATCATGCTGTTTGGGAATAAAATAAAACAAAACTACTGCATGTTCTATTGATTCACTGTATTTCATTCCGGAAAGCAAACAATGTTTCAAAACAGTTGGTAACATTATAGTAGGCAATATGGAAGAGTCATGTGACCTCTTTAGATCGAGACAGCTCAGAACAATGTTTCAGATCGTGTTCTTTAAAGGTTTCAGTAACAAACAAATAAACAAACAAACAACAACAAAAAAACAACTAACAAATGATAAAAATTAAACCCCAAAAACCAAAATATGACATGTTTGTGTGTTTACATGGTTCATGTCAGATTAAGGAGATATATGTAAATATATGGATGCTCCATCATTTGTTTCCTGTTTCTGATGTATTATCATGGCAGAGTCACAGCGCCACATACAGGCCAGGAACAGTTTCTACAGCATTCTAGGTTGTTTTTATGTTTTTGAAACAATGTTTCAAAAAGAACAGGACACTCATAAATCTGCACGTGCAATGAAGAGTTACATCAAAGGTCTATTCTAAATCATTTATGACACTGTTTTATATTAAAAGCATCAATAAATTGTGATCAATATATCACAAGGAAATGACTCAGCTAAAATGATGAGCAATTCAACAGGAATCAGTTTTACTTTAGATCAGGGTGAATCTGGGACTCGTATTTTGTAATCAGGTCCGGCCCTGAGCTGCATGGTGCCATAGGCGAAAAAGGATTTTGGCGCCCCCTACTGCCCCGAAGAGAAACAATGTAATTCAATAACTGGATTAAAAATATTTCGTTATACTATAATGAACAGTAGAGATGATCGAGAGACATAGATAGATATTTAATTATTACTTATTTTGTTCTTTACATGAGATGAATGGTGTGTCCAACAGTTTGTCCAAAAAAAGAAAGATAAAAAAGGAGAATTTGGTGCCCCCTCCAGCAGAGGGCGCCCTAAGCAATTGCCTAATTCACCTATGCCCAGAACCGGCCCTGTTTATAATTTTACATAAAACATGATGGAAACAAAAGAAGATTTAACATGTACTATTCAGAATGACAGACTTTATTAACAAGGAGATCTCTGAGTGCATGTCTCGTTCTACCGTTGGACATGTTGACTCTGACTTTATTGACGGTTCCTCAGCTGTACTTTTGAGGACCAATTAAAAGTTTCAGCCTGCTGTAATTTATTGCTGATCAGTTTATTAGTCTGTTCAACAGAGAGAGTGAAACTGAAAAGGGATTCTGGTGATTAGACATGATAACTAACGGCTCTGACTTCTTTGCTCTGCTGTGCAGATAAAAGTACGGGAAAAGCTTCCCGGTGAAACTCTCCCCTGTGAAAGAGTGAATGTGTAACTTCTCTTTTACATCATAGAATGACACTCTGCCCTCTTCATAGTCTAAATAAACCCCGATATATCGGGGTCTGGGACAAAGGTGAAGAACTTTGGTGCATAAAATATTTGCTTCATAATCAAACCCTGATTTTCCAATAGAAAATAATCCATTTTCTTTTGTCACAATGACTTTTTGAGACCTGTCAACTGTTTCCAGGGCAACACCAACATCCCAGTCGTTTCTCAGGCCCACCTGGACCTCCCAGTAGTGCCGCCCAGAGGTAAAGCCCTTCATCCCAAAAGTCATAGGCAGGTAAAACCTCAGCGACGCATCTGATGTTGTTGATGATTTCGCAGTTTTGGAGTATTTCATACGAACACCAGATTCAGTTATGACGAGGCCGGCGCCAGCAGCTGATTCATTAAAGGTGAAGGATTCTACAAAGAAAACAGGATTAACTTAAACTATCCTTTAAAATAAAATAACTGAGAAGTAAATAAAAATGATACATGATCCGACCTTTGTACTGTCTCATTCTGGTCAGTTCTGTAAAGGAGGAAACAGAAAGTTATTTCAACATTACATTCATAATGAGAACAGATTCAGTAGATATTTTACCCGTGTCCGTCAGCGTCTTCAGTTCAGTTTGAAAAGTGTTGACCAGATGAGTCACGGCCCTGCGCACCGTTCGCATGCACAGGTCTGTGTAAACTCTGATCTTAGACCAGTCCTTGGAGTCCGACATGGCGTTCAGCATCTGCAGAGTCTGACGTGAATGATGCAAGATGGTGAACAACAACTACATTTAAATACTGTAACATGAACTCATTTTGAAAGGCGCAGAACTGTCTGAAATACCGAAAACGGCCGTAGAAGAAGAAGCAGCAGACGTCTGTTGTAAACAAACATGGCTGCATTTGTTTAAAATGGAGCAGTAGGATCTTCTTCTGAGCGTGTTTTTATTTTTTCTGGAAACAGTTTTACATCTGAACCTCCAGAAACGCATTTGTGTCCAAAACGGACAAGTTTTGTTTCACGCCCGCACATTCACTGTAATGACGTCACATCCGGAGTAAGAGTTTACATGTGCAGCTATCGGCAAAACCCAACTGTATCAATCCAAATTAAATTTGGATCTGAATGAGTGTAAGTAATCTGAATGGCATGTTTACATGAAGCATTTTTGTTTTGATCAGGCTTTTAATTCGATTACGTGTGTCCATGTAAACACAGCTAATGTAACAGATTTCCATCTCAGTCGGCTGGGTGGTCGCCACTTTCTGTCACTTTAAAAACGCTGGTTTGGGATGGAATCATTGTTTACGTTAACTATTCTGCATCCAGACTTCCTGGTTCCATAACGAATCACATGTGAGTCTGCAAAGCTGCCAAGTCTTCAACACAAGCAGCTGTAATTCAACAACAACCAGCAGCAAAAAGTAAGAAACCACCACATCCTTCCAACTGAGCAGCTGAGCTGCACGTCATGGGGTGTTCAAACACACTTAGGAAAACTCAACGCTGAACAAATAGGCCTTAAGATATTCCCCAAAATTGAACAAATTCAAAAGAAACTAAATGAGAATCAACATCAGAACTGGCAACCCAACAGAAAAATCTGGGAGTGAAGGGCGTGAGTGGCTGAGAGAGGACGTGTTTTTTTGCCCTACATGAACTGCGGAATTCGGATTTGACAACAAGGTGTAATTCTTACATATTGTACCTTTTATAAAAAGGATTCTTATTATAAGTGATGAACTGGTCTGTAATAAATACAAACTGCAATTATGTTTCACTTGAATGTTGAATTTTAACAGTAAAAATGTTGTGAAAACTGTTTATTTAACTATTTCCTGGCCATGTTTGTAAAAACGTAAGTGTCCCTTTGTCAAATCATAAAAAACTGTGATTAATAAATTTTTTTGGAAAGCTGTCTGTGGACTGATGAGACAAAAGTAGCACTTTTTGGACGTTTGTCCTGTTTCACTTGATCTAATCAGACAACCTTCATAAAACTCTCACACATTAGGGACTCGTCTACTGGTGCAGAGTTTATACTATGAACTGAACAGGAAAGTATTACCAAAGAATACGACTATAAACCGTAACTGTGAGTCGGACAGGTTGGCCGACTCACCTGCAGGAGCTGAAGATGATCTTCATTTTGTGAAAGCTCTTCTAGCTGAGAATGTTTCCTCTGCAGAGCAGCGATTTCCTCTTCCAGCTCTCGAATCATGGTCTGGTCCATCTCCTGAGATTTCCTCAGCTTCTCACTCATGTTTGATTTTAGTTTACTTTGCATCTCCTGCACTCTGTCCAGCAGGTTACTGAAAAGCTTCTCGCTGTCCTCCATCTCTTGGAGTGTTTTCACCTGTTTAAAAGAAAGTCTCATCAACCATAAAGAAACATCCTCTTTTGAAAACATTTTGCAAATATAAAGTAAAATACTCACTCTTTTCAGTTCTGTGGATTGAGTAAATTCATTGATCTTTTTCATCCTGTCATCGATCATCACTTTGATCTTTTCTTGGTTGGATTCAATGTTTAACTAAAACATGAAATTAAGAGAGGAAATGTGATTAAACTGCTCTTGTTTTAAGAACATCATCAAAGTTAACCGCCTCACTTTCTGCTTCGTCCCCTCTTCCTCCACAGAAACTGTCTCGTGCCCGTTGTGTTCGGACTCACAGCACAGCAGACAGACGCACACCTGCTCGCGCCTGCAGAAAAACTCCAGGATCCTCGCGTGCTTCTCACAGACCTTCTCCTCCAGGTTCTCCACCGGCTCCACCAGCTTGTGTCTCATCAGGGAGGGGACTCTCTGGTGAGGCTCCAGGTGGGCTTTGCAGTACGACGTCAGACACACCAGGCACGATTTGGATGCCTTAAACTTGACTCCTGTGCACAAGTCACACATCACCTGCCATGGTGCGTCGGTGCCTTCGAGCGCCTCGATTTTTCTCCTTTTTATTTGGACTGAAATTTCTGCAATGACTTCATTCGTGGAGAACTCAGGTCTAATGTGGAACCTCTTGTTGCACATGGGGCAGCGGTAAAACTCAGTGTCGCTCCAGTGCTGGCTGAGGCAGGTCCTACAGAAGTTGTGACCACAAGGCGTGGTGACGGGTTCGGTGTAGACGTCCAGACAGATTGAACACCGAAAATGTTCCTCTGGTAATGAAGAAAGAACGCTGAGTGCTGACATGATCTGACCTCTGTGGAAGAAAAGCTGGATTTAATCCTCTGTAGTTATTCTGTCAAACTTTTTAAATTGTTTAATTCTTTAAACCTTAAGAAAAAAAAAACTGAGACCAAAAGTGCCAAAAATTCTGTTTTGAAGTCTGTAAAATGGCTGTGCCAAATCAGACACACCCGGTGAGTCACGCTCATATGAATCATGTTCAAATTAAGAGTGACACTATCACAAATATTTTAAAGCAATGCAACATGTAAAATTTACAGAAAAAATACAAATGTTACTCACCTTGTTCTAGTTGGGTAATAAAATGTTTTAGTTTTCACTGTGTCTCACAGGCTGGACCACAAGTCAAATTTAAGGAAGTGGAAACTCTTCAGCTCTCGTCTCTTAGAGATGAACCAGCTTGTGGGTGTGGTCAAGTTACATCGCTCTCCTTAAAATGAAACTTACAACATTTTTGTTTTGTTCTTTTGTCTTGAGGCAAGAAGCAAAACATGTTTGAGCATATTTTAAAGAACATCTATTGCTGTAAAGGTTCCTTTTAAAGCAATCAGCGTCTGCAGAATGACTCAGCATCAACACAAATTTTTATCAGCTGCAATATGGAATATTTTCATTAAAAGCAATATTTTTAAAGAGCCCATTTCATACAAATTTCAGGATTTTGTGGTTATTTCTTAAGTATTAACCAGTAATATGAAACATTTTATATCTAAAAAAAGTTAAGAAACACTGATTAACAGACCTTTCAATCTGTCTGCGTCAAAATTCGGCTCCTTCCGTCAGGCTTCGTCAGCAGCTCGTTCATATTCATTATTCGAATTTGCTGGACTCTGATTGGCTAACAAACTAGCCTATGTGAGCAAGGTGTACTGTTTTCTGCCCCACTGCGCATGGCAATAGTAGATGTTCTCTCTTCCTGTTTGATACGTCTTATGCTAACAGCTTTTAGCCAGCAGCATGCTAGGCGTGGTTTCAACTGCGGGAGCTGCCGAATACTAACAAACAAAGGAGTTGTGATGAAACAGATACAGGCCGTTCGGACTCGGGAGAACTCGGGTGTTATCACCACCTGCGTAGTTTGAGAGATTAAAATGAAAGAGAAGTTGTTGACCTGTTTTCACACCCACTATGAAGGTAAGAACACCTGTGGAGCTAAAATATTCAACAAAAACCTCAGAAAAAACATTTTTAATGGAAGGGCCTCTTCATAAAAATAAATGCCTCAACGGAGCGTTTAGAGGTGTGTAGATTGAAAATAAAGCATTTTCTTCAGAAATTACATTTGAAATAAAATATAAATAAAATATTTATTTTGATGGGCATGATGTTGGCATTTTGTTTACATCTATCAGCCAACAGCTGGCAGAGCAGCGGGCACCATTGTGGGTTTCTTAATACGGTAAAAAGTCCAGTACAGCGAGGCTGGTGCTGTGGAGTCTGTCAGTCGAGCAGCTGGAAGATCCGGAGATGTGGTGATTTTTTATTTTAACTGCTTGCCAAAGGGGATTCCCGACATGTAACGAGCAGGGTCATGTGAAAAAGTCTTTATTAGCAGCACACACTAACACAGAGCAGCAGGTGGCTAAAGTGTGGGGAAACCTGGACTGTGGGTTCTGCTGGAGGATGGCTCAGAGGACTCTGTGGTTTGTTAGAGAAGTGAGGCGTGCAGGATGCAGTGAGGAGGACAGAGGATCCTACGGGGGTACTGCAGGAAGTTTCTGTTTGCTCGAGAAGAGCTACATGAGCTCTTTGCCGCGGACTGAATCGATGACTGAGCTACAAACAGGAGTCTCCATTTATCATGATCAGTGTGTGATTAGCGGGACTGGAGAGCATGATTAGTGAGATAAACACGTGTCCTTCTCAGATCGGGGATTCATGTACAAGGCTGGATTAATGACTTCAGGGGCCCCTGGGCACCTTGGCCCACAGGCCCCCCTCCCCAACCTACATCCATACCAATTTGTGTACATGTGTGTGTACACATACATTATATATATATATACACAGGCGCACACACACTTATTGGGTTCAACGCTCATGTCTTGATTGCAGAAAATGACTCTACTGTATGTCTTTCTATGGACTGAAAAAGATTCCAGGGCTGGCCATGCCCCCCTGACAGACTGAGGATATAACAATGCCATCATACAACACAGCTGAGTGCGGCTTGCATTACAACAGTCACCAGGTGAACAAAACAACTTCACACACTGCAAAAAGTAATTGCAGCTCTATAACTTTCAGAATCACACCACAATGATGCAAGATGCACGCTGTGCACACAGCATATCAAATAAGCAAAATACATTCATTGTCTGCACAGTCATAACAGTTTATAGTAGCCTACTCACTTTGCAGAAGCGCAATGGCTCTTACCTTTAGAAGTTTTTCTTTTCTGGTCTTTTTCTTTGCAAAGTTGCAAATCAAGTCCTCAAAGTCCAGCTCCCTAACCAGCTCGGACTCGATGGCCATCAAGGACAGTGCAGAAAGTCGCTTCTGACCCATAGTTGTCCTGAGTTTATTTTTTATTCTTTTTAGTTGTGAAAAGCTTCTCTCTCCTTCACAGTTGGATACAGGCAGTGTGAGAAAAAGCCTGAGAGCAACAAAAACGTTGGGGAAGGTTGTCCATTCCTCAGCACAATCTGCAGTAGATTTGCAGGTGTCTTATCTTGCTCAGTACTGACAAAAGACCTAAACTGGATCAGCTCATCAGATAAGGAATTATCCAAGTCAGGTGGATATGAAGAGGAGAGCACATTGGCCCGTTTGAAGAGATCAGTGTTCGCACAGTCCATGTCAAATAGGACACCAAAACGATCATTAATGTCTTTGTATGCATCCAGCCGTTTCTTCATTCCTGACAGCAAACTGTCAATAATCACATTGAATGTTTCAACTTGGAACTTTTTACTCACAATGAGAACAACTTCATTGTCAGCTGTCTCATCATCAAAGGTTCTTCTTTTACTCACACGGTGGGTGTCAGATTGGTAGGTCTGTGTCACAGCTGCGATGGCCCGGGCAGATGTCTCAAAGTCAGCAAACTGCTCTCTTAGTGATGCAACATAAGTGTGCAGTGACTCCAAAAGGCGCACTGCAGTCATCAAGTCCATCTCTCTCTTTTGTAAGCTGTCATTTGTTAACTTGAATCGGTGCAGCACAGTGTCCCAAAATATGGTCATGAGCGCGGTCTCTAGCTTCTCAAGCTTGTTACACAGCGCAGTGGCCTCCTGCCTTGTGCCCTGTCGTTCTTCATTGTCTGAGGCAAACATCTGTAAGGCTTGTGCTATTTTAGCATAATTTTCACAAAGCGCTCTTGTGGAATCTCCTCGGCAGCTCCATCTTGTACAGGAGAGGGATTTTAGCGTCAGTGAGATGTTGGCAGTGAAAACCTTATTCCATCGGTGGGTGGAAGCAGAGCAAAACACATATATTGCCTGAAGGAAGTCAAAGAACTGGCTTGCTCCCCGACAGCTGTTTTCGACACTATTCACACCAACCAAATTCAAAGAATGTGCCGCACAAGGAATGTAATGCATTAGTGGGTTACTCTTCTTGAGTTGAGCTTGCAGTCCACTGTATTTCCCTGACATGTTTGATGCATTGTCATAGGCCTGCCCACGATAGTTAGAAAGATCCAGCCCCAAGTCACTGACCATCTTGAACACACATTCAGCCAGACTTGATCCAGTGTGACTGTGAATAGGTTCGAATGCGATGAATCGCTCAACCACTTTCCCTTTCTCACTCACAAATCGGAACACAAAAGTTAGCTGGTCCACGTGAGACATGTCAGGGGTAGAGTCTACGATAACAGAGAAATACTTGGCTCGCTGTAGTTCTGCAGCAATGGCTTGCTTTGTTTTTTCTCCCATTAAACTGATAAATTCTTCACATATAGTTGATGACAAATATGAAGGCTTGCCACGACCTTTCTGACCATACTTCTGCAAATGCTCCTTTAAAAACGGATCAAACTGCGCTAGCAGCTCAAGGATTCCCAAGTAACTGCCATTGTGTGGAGATCCCAAAAGTTCATCATCTCCCCTGAAGGGAAGCCCCCTCTCACTCAGAAATTTAATCACGGCAACTACACGCCTCAAAACATTCTTCCAGTACTGACCTTCTGCTTCAATCTGTCTCCCAAGAGAGGCATCCACAGTGCCCAGATGTTTACTGCGATGTGTAAGCGAAAGCATGCATTTTCTGTGCTCACCACTCATTTCGTGTTCCATGATTCTCTCTGTGTGTTTCCAGTCACTTAACCCGACAACAAATGCATTGCTGCTTGGTGATAAAACTTTACATGCAAAGCA